>CM029016.1:7395993-7706948 GCA_016801055.1 Panax notoginseng
AAACTCACTGCTTAAGTATTCATCTCCTCGATCTGATTGAAGAATCTTAATACTTTTGCCAGTTTGTTTCTCTACTTCACTTCTGAACTCTTTGAACTTTTTAAATGATTCAGATTTGTATTTCATTAAATACACATCCAAATCTTGAGTGATCGTCAGTGAATGTAATAAAATAAGAATACCCTCCTCGTGCATTCATTGTCATAGGTCCACATACATTTGTGTGTACCAACGCTAACAACTCTGTAACTCTTTTTCCTTTTCCACTAAAAGGAGATTTAGTCATTTTTTCCATGAGACAAGATTCACAAGTTGGATATGATTCATAATCAGATAGCTCTAGGAGCCCATCTTTATGTAATTTGGATAATCTTGTTTTATTAATATAACCGAGTCTACAGTGCCACATGAAGGTATAATTTACATCATCTCTTTTCCTTTTCTTAGTTTGTTCAATTTGAAGTATATTTTCATGCAAGTCAAGAATGTAAAGTCCATTTCGTAAATTACCAACACCATATAAAACATTATTATTATAAATAGAACAACTGTTGTTCTTTATTATAATGTTAAAAACCATCCATATCCAATACAGAGATAGAAATAATGTTTCTAATAAGTGACGGAACAAAATAACAATTATTTAAACTAATGGACTTACTCGTAGGCAGTGCTAAACAATAAGCCCCTACAGCTAATGCAGCAACCTTTGCTCCATTTTCCACTCGTAGGACGACCTCATTCTTGCTCAGCTTTATACTTCTGACCAGTCCCTACATATTATTACATATGTGAGAACCACAGCCGGTATCCAATACTCAAGTAGAAGATTGACTTTCAGAAAAATTAATTTCAATCATAAACAAACCTTGATTAGGATTCGAAGCTTCTCCAAGCTTCTTCTACTTTTGTTCCGCAAGATAATCCTTGCAGTTCCTCTTCCAGTGACCCGGCTTGTTGCAATGGAAGTAAATTCCTTTGCTAGGTGGATCAGGTTTCTTTTGATCCTTCACTTTCGCCTTTCCCTTAGCCTTCTTGGATTTCTTATTTTCAGAAGATACATTGGGCCTCTTCCTTTTCTTGGAAGAATCATCCACCAATAAGATATGGTTCTTCTTGGATGAGAAGTGACCTTCAGCAGTTTTCAACATGTTAAGTAATTAAGGCAAGCTGACATCTAACTTATTCATGTAAAAATTCACAACAAATTGTGAGAAGGTGTCCGAGAGTGACTGCAAAACTAAATCTTGACTCAACTCCCCATCCATGACGAACCCAAGCTGTCCAAGACGTTCAACCAGATTAATCATCTTTAAGACATGAGTCTCAACGGTAATGCACTCGGTCATCCGAGATCGGAAGAGCTCCTTAGATATTTCATATCTAGCAGTCCTACTTTGCTCACCATACAACTCTTGAAGGTGCAGTAGCATAGTAGGAGCATTCATGGTTTCATGCTGACGCTGAAGCTCGTTACTCATGGATGAAAGCATGATGCATTGAGCCACAGATGCATCATCTTGCCACTTTTTAAAAGTAGTAATCTCTTCTTTAGAGGTTGTCTCTGCAACTTTTGTAGGTACGGGCGAATTTAGGACATAAGAAATCTTTTCAGCAGTGAGAACAATTCTCAGATTTCTTAACCAGTCCGTGTAATTCGGTCCGATCAGTTTGTTAGCATCAAGTATGCTACGCAGTGAAATTAGTGAATGTGACATTTTCAAAATTCTGCATGTAAAAAGATAATATTTTAGCAAACATTCATTTAATTAATTACCAAAATAAATTTGGTCTTATTTTATATTGGTATCTCCCACTATTTTCTTCAAACTATATTAAACTATATTACCCTCATGAATATAGTTCGGCAATATCTAATTAAAGATTTGTTAGTGAGAATAAGGATCTCATTTCAAATGTATATAGCCTTGTGTGTGCACAACAAACTATATATAAATAAATAGGTAGACAACTCTTGTCAATTACATTATCATGTAATTCCTTATATTTTGCCTCTTAAATCATAATGGTCAAGTGTGTGCACATCCGAACTGAAATAATTTAAGTTAAGTCATACCCAGCATTTTCATATAAGTGAAGAGAAAATTACAGCCCTTGTGTGTGCACAACAAAGCGATAATGTTCAAATCCTTATAAGCATCAAATGTAATAAAAACATCTCAAATATTTAATACTCGCCTTGTGTGTGCACAACAAACTCATATTAAATATTCAATGCTCTATTATTTTTATCAAGCTAGAAGGCGACGTTCAATATTCGAAATATCTTTGAACGTTACAACTTAATATAATTTCATTGAGGAGTTTGTTATTATTAGTCTCATCTTATTTAGCGCGCATGCAAATATATATAAAATACGCGTCATATTATTAAACATATGAAGCATGTTTGCATAGTATATAATATATATAATACTAGCATGCACATATAAATACAACATTCTACCCAGATTGATTATAGACTTTTATTCTAGTTTGGTTCACTAGAGCCACTAAGTGAACCAAAAAGTCAAACCCTAAGGTGCAAGAATAAACATTTAAATATAATTATTACATTTAAACCCGGGCTCCATTACAAACGGGTCTTTGAGCGTTCCTTGCTTCTTGATCTCCGGTTCTTCAAAAAATTCTAACTAATCCTATACAATTAAACTATTTAATTTAAATAGAAACCTTGATCAGCAGTCAAGGGGAAGTACATAGGAGAGAGATAGAATTTACATCAAGAAGAAAACCAGAAAAGACGAGGTACGCAGACCCTTTTTAATAAAACTCATTCATTCAAACATCTAACAAAAATAAATCCAATCACATTGGTCAATAGTCCATAATCAATCCCATTTATTATCATACATATCATTATATGTATCAATAAATAAAATACCATAATATATATATATATATATATATATATATATATATATATGAATATCATTTAATGGGCAATTTTATGTTGCATGAAATTCAATTTTAAGATTAAAATAAACTCTTTATTTTAATTATAAAATTATTAAAATTATTATAAATATATTAATAACCGTAATCGTACGGATGACCCTGCAGGTAAACCGTTCAGAAGTATTACATATATATATATATAATATATATATATATATATATATTATATATATATATATATATATATTCACGTGAATAGCAAAGTCCGGTTTTAAAAAAAACGGTATTGTGATTTGGCAAATTTTTTTCCATAAAATAATAATTCTATACAACAAATTATGCCCAATAAATTATTAAAAATATATACCCATACATATATGGAATCAAAATAATTAATAATTCGCATAAAGTTTGGCTCTGATGCCACTGTAAAGTTTTGTGAAAATCAAAGTAGCAATCAAATTACAAAATATAGTGGAAGCAAAATAAAATCATATTTAAAAAAATTTCACAAATTAATTACCCAGATCATCCTTTATGCATATTATTAATTAAAACGAAGAACAAGAAGTTATGGAATCATACCCTTGTAGATACGAGCTACCACAAGTACGAGTTCACCTCCTACTTCTCCGCGATCTCCTTGAATCTCCGAGTAGATTTCTTCCTTTGATCAATGTTAGCCACCCAAGTGTATGGCCTATAGAGGTGATTCACCAAGGAAGAACAATTTTCAAGAAAAAGGGTGTATTGGCTCAAACCCTAATTTTTCATATCTCTATGGAAAAAGGGGCGTACTCTCGAACAACTTGGAATTACGTATATCTTGATATCTGATATAAGACTCCTCTTATAAAGATATCAGGTAACCATATTTAATTAAAATAAGGTATTATTTATTTAATTAAACTCCTTTAATTAATTGGGCTCCCTAATCTTATTAGGGATAATTAATTAAACTCCTTTAACTAATTTTTCCTCATAATCCTATTAGGAATAAATGAGAGTACTTATATTAAATAATTCCTAAACTCTTTTAGAAATTAAAATAATAATAATTGTAAAAATATTAATGAGACTCCTCTTATTAATTTATATTTAATATTTCTAAAATATTAAATAATAAATATTAAGCTATTTAATTTATTTTATCACCATAGATTAAATTAAATATACTTAACATATTTTTATGATTATGTCATTAACTTCTTAAATAATTATTCTTCCTTTTATGGTGTGACCCTTTAGGTTCTCCATATTAAACTGGTTGTGAATAAATCAATTAGAACAATTCTAATCTTATTTAAATAAATAAATTAAACTATTAATTTATTTAAATAAATAATATTTATTCTACAATAGGGATAAACCTCCCTAACGATCAACGACTTTCCAGATAATATAGATTTTAACATTAATCATAAAAGAACCTTTGAGTAAATACTTACCGTACAATTCAATCATTCCACCATACAATGTCCCAATTAAATATAAGACATGCAATTACTGTCAAGTCTTATTTTATTTAATTATATGTATTTCGATTCCTAAATGCACAACTCCTAATGAATGCAAATTAGAAACTACTTTCTAATTTCATTCCACCTTGGCCAAGGATTTCTGGGTTGTCATTTATCGAATCACATAGGACATTTCTCTTCTTTTACTAGAAGTGGTAGATTCTTTATTGATCATTTATTATCTTCATATATAACTTATTACACCCAAGCATACCCTTTGATATACTCTAAGAGTCCTAAGGAATAAGTCAAAGTGTAATTCATTATATATAAGATACTATGATGATCTCAAGTCTAAGGATCATTTGTACTACTATCACTACAGGAATTCCTATTGACAGGCAAGTAAACCTCCATTAGGTATTCCTTAGCGAGTCACGTTCAGTGAACTTATTTTTTCTAATAAGCACCTACATACTTGCTTTAGTGTCTCCACACAAATGATCATGAGATCAATCATCCTCATCCAATGAGCAAGCAACGTACGTACCAATCTATCCGGATTCACTAATCCCCTTTTTAGTAATCCATTGATTGGGAACATTTTAGTTTTAATCTATCTAAGAATTTAGATCTCATTAGCATGATCTTATCATGATTCTAAAAGTATTGCTTAAAACTATGGGTTTATCACATATTATTAAAACAACACTATGTAGATAATAAATGCCTTTAATAAATAATTTTTTTATTAATAAATAAATAAGATTGATTACAAAGTATATGATTTATCATCATACATGATTGGCTTGTATGCATACTACTTTCATTTGCTAAATGAACTAATTGTTAACTTGATTATTTACCAAGACTTAATTCTTCATTCTTCCCATGTGGATTACCGGATTGCTCAAAGAAAAAGGATTGATAATGGTTTTGCTTTGGGCTCAATGAAATAACTCATAGCACTTAAGAAATTTTAAGGCTTGCAAGCTAACAAACTACTAAACAGTTCCCCTCAATGAGGCTATCGGATTGGGTTAGATACTAATTAAGGACTAATTAACTCCTTGGCCTTATTACTCTCTTCTGGTATAGCAAGAAAATTATTAACACTAAGATTAAGAGCAAAGGTCCAAAAATACCCTTAACATTTACCCCGATGTCACACTTACACCCTAAACTTTTTTTTTCCAAAAGTACACTTAACATTGTAAAACGTAGCTCAACTTTGCCCCTCCCATTAAAAAAATTTCAGCTGGACAAACGGGCATTAGTGGCGTCTGACACGTGGCAAAAATAAAATTTTATAATCTTTTTTTATTATTTTCTCTTTCTTCTCCAACTTTTCTCTCTATTTCTTTTACCTTTTTTCTCTCTCCTTTCTTCTTCCTCTATTCCCTCTTTTTCCACCCATTAAACGATGAATTCCCCACAAACAAATCAATCAAGAGGAATTATAACTCAAATCTCAAAACTCCATCTTTTTTTTGATCGAATCTGGAAAAGACCCAGAAAAAAACAGACAGAAAAAATGTTAGGCTTAAACCAAAATTACTTTCACTTTCTTCGAGTGGGTATTGGGGCTGAAATTCCATCTTTCGGTTCTTTTGAATAGTTATGAAAGATTACTTCCTCATCTACATTCTCTAATCAGGTATTCAAAAGGGATTAATTTTCTTTTATTTGTTTATTAAGTTGCTTCTTTACTGTCGATTTGGTTGCTGCGAAAATGTAGGAAAAGGAAGAGGAATCTTGGGGAATACCCAATTAAATTATTTTTCTTTTTTTGTTACGGGAATAATCAATACCCTTTTTCTTTCTCCCTTTCTCTGCGAGAAATTTCTTGCTTTTTCAATAACCACGTTGTATTCCACTTCTTCCTTCTTTTCCTGGGTAATCTATTGCTTGCTTTTGGAATCTGTAAATGCGACTAGTTTAATGTAATTGCAATTTTACTTTATGAGGATTATGTGATTATTAATGTCTATAGATTCTTTAATTATAATGTTTGCAAAAGATTTTCTTGTGGGTTCATTTGATTGTGAATCACGTTTTGTTTTTCCTTACAAATCCAATCTTTTGGGATTTTCTCGACTTCTATGAGCTGTTGCTGAGTTGTTTCTGTAATGGGTATGTGCTGATTGTTATGATTAATGCATTTTAGTTTTGTTATTTTTGGGACATAGGAAGAAGAAAGGAGAGAGAGAGAGAGAAAAAAAAAGAAAGAGGGAGGGATGGAGAAAGAAAGAGAGAAAAGTTGGAGAAGAAAGAGAAAATAATAAAAAAAAGATTATTAAATTTTATTTTTGCCACGTGTCGGTCGCCACTAACGCCCGTTTGTCTAGCTGGAATTTTGTTAACAGGAGGGGCATAGTTGAGCTACGTTTTACAACGTTAAGTGTACTTTTGGAAAAAAAAAGGTTCAGGGTGTAAGTGGGACATCGGGGTAAACGCCAAGGCTGGGTATTTTTAGACCTTTGCCCCTAAGATTCATGTAGCAGCTTGCAAGAATACTAAATACCAATTTAATATGGCCTAATAGTTAAATGTGGGTATTTATGCATCACATTTATTTAAGCTAGCAAAATAATTAGCATATACATCGTTAAAAATGATGGTTCCATGTAGTTAAATAACTTATGATAGTACAAACCATCTTCCGTATTTGTTACTACATATACTTTTTTGAATGAAATTAATTATAGGGTTAAATGCAAAGTCGACCACTAAACTTTTCTGATATTTAGGTATTGAGCCCCTTTCTTCCAGTCAACGCAAACTGAACCCTTTTCTATTCAAAATTTGAACTTTGAACCCCCAGGCACTACATGTGCGTTAACCTGCTGACGTGGCACACGTGGCGCCTACGTGGCACACGTGGCAGGTCTGACGTGTTATTTAATATTGTATTTTGACACGTGGCTGTTGCTGACGTGACATCTTTTGAATTTTTTCCAAAAATTGCCTTTCCGCAGATTTGAACTCGCAACCTAACATTTGGAATTTTGGTCATATGACCGCTGGAGCGACATGGGTCAACTGTTAATATCTTGCAAAGATTAATATTTATATCAAAACATGAGATTTCCTCCATATATTCATTTCTTCTCCTTCACTATATACCTTTAAAATTCAAAGAGATTATATATATACTTTTACAAATGTATATATTTAATCTCTTTGAATTTTAAAGGTATGTACACGTGTCAAAATACAATATTAAATACCACGTCAGACTTGCCACGTGTGCCACGTCGGCACCACGTGTGCCACGTCAGCAGGTCAACGCACATGTGGCGCCTAGGGGTTCAAAATCCAAATTTTTGAATAGAAAGTGCTCAATTTGCGTTGACCGGAAGAAAGCCGCTCAATACCCAAATATCAAAAAAGTTTAGTGGTCGACTTTGTATTTAACCGATTAATTATATCATAATATAATTGTTTCATTGATCTCATAGGTAGGTTTATGTCAAGAATATTTCCTAATTAGGCCTTATTGGCTTCTCTTTTCATTTTGAATAATAAATGTATACATTTAATAATACCTTTACTTACTACATCTCACAAAATTTATTTAACTCCATATATTACTTTATTTTCATTATGAATAAGTAATATTTATAATGTCTCATACATTCTTAATTAGAGTCTTTTATCTTAAAAGTCTCTCTTCCCAATAATTTTATATCCTGTGGGCTCTTTATAGCACATAGATAAATAAGAAAAGTAATCCACTCTTTTCACATTTTCTTTATTAATAACTAGGTTAAATCTCTAACTTTTATTTAATCATTTAATATTTCCCTTAAAAGAAATATTACTAATATTCGGGATATCACAGATCATATTATGGTATACATACGACTCTGAATATTTGTACATGTGTTAAAGGTTGCAAATTCTGCAATTGAGTAAAGATTGCATTAACTAAGTTTTAATATCTATATATATGGACAATATATGACTATTATGTACAACAAAAATAAAGTTAAATTGTGATAAAAATTTAGGATATAAAAGAAAGTTATAAAATTAAATTTATTCACATTTTTTTATTGATTATAACATCGATTAATAATGTAAAGTTAGACCGTGATTGTATTTTAACGCACAAGATCATGAGTGAAATTTATCATGATTTTGGGGGAGTTATAGTTGGTATCAGAGTTATATATTATAAACCTTAAGAAGAGGTACCTTAAGATATAACTTGAGTGAAATGGACGAAGATAGTACAAAAATAATCTGAGATAAAGTTTAAGTGATAAAGAATAAACTCGAACAAACTTTGAACAATAAGAAATAAATTTAGAAGATTTATAAAGAAAATGATTAAGATATATATAAGAAGATTCAAAGAAGAATCTAAAGGAGCTATAATAAAGTAAAATGAAGAGGATCAGGGAACACCTGAATTGATTTATAGAAATTCAAAGACATAATGATAAATATAAGTTAAGAAGCTTAAATGAAATCATAATATAACGTGATCGAATGGAAAAGTGAGAAGATCGTAGACTAAGGAAGATTATAATGCAAAACGATTGTAAAATAAGATCACGACGTGATCAGATGGAATTGTGAAATGACAGTTAATATGTTAAATGATTGAATAGTTATAACCTGATGCTATAAAGAGAAAGTACTATGAGATAGTACGAGAAAACTCAGAAAGAGTTGTAGATGATGAGATACGAATTAAAGAAAATTCGTATAAAGGAAAGAAAAAATTTGTATTTTGGGGAATTTTAAATGAGGAATCATGTGATAGTTGAGTTATGCAAATCTTTGTATGGGCAGGGATTTTGTGGTTGGTTTAATGACCGCTTAGTCTATTACATTGATAATCATTGAAATATGAGTATTCTGCTATCAGTATATTTATGGTGAGAATGTGATTCTTTTCTCATATTTATATCTAATAGTTAGAGAATATTAAGATTAGGTGCAAGTTCTTGAAACTCATGCTTATGGTAAGTTTGTAACTCATGATCATATGAATTGTTTTTGAGCCCCTAAGTGTATGGACATTTCCTAATTTGTTCTTAGACTGCATATTGTTAGGACAAGTCCCTAAACTCATATTATTGTAGCAATCATAAACTCATAACGTGTGGTAAGTTTGATAAATTATACTAGGGTATATGAAGGTTGTAAGTTGAAATCTAAGAATTTTTAGTATAGTGAGCATTAATGTTGCTAGAAATAGATAGAATTATTAGATAGTGGCCCGATGAAGAAAAGTTAAAGTTGTTAAAGGTGAAAGTCCAATAATAATCTAGATGGGGGGTTGAATAGATTATTACATATTTAAAAATTATCTAAGGCGTTTTTGAATTTTTAAAAAATTAATTTGCAATGTTAAAAATAAATATGCAAAACAATAAAAATTCAATCACACAATGTACAGAGATTTGTCTAGTTCACAACATACATCTCTGGTATGTTGCTACGTCCAGTCTCAAGCTCCTCTCTAGGAGTTGAGATTCTATTACTATCAGTAATAAATACTCCTTCAACAGGAGGAGAAACCTTTACAAAGTTTTATAGATAAATTTTCAACTGTTCCCAACTATTCTATCTTAGACAGCAAGCTCCCCGCTCCCTCCTCAAGTTTAGTTGTACCTTCTTTTGAGTTCAGTTATATTCTATGATCTAGTCTTGAAACAACAGCCTCTTCCTGACCTCACAAGTACACTAGAGACCCAACTTCCTGCTGACCTCTCTAAGACTCTGGTCTTGGCCGAAGAATTACTCGTCTTTCTCACAAGTACATAAAATAAACTAACTCTGACATTTTCTCTTTTTACAAATGGTTGTACAATAATATGCTTCTCAAATAAGTAGATAAGAATTTAGTACAGATGAATGTTTCTTAAATAAGCAGATATAATTTATTACAGATTGATGCTTCTCAAATAAGCAATTATCAATTAAAGAGCAAATATATTTATAAAAGTTCAAAGACTTTTATACTTGAGAAAATATGTATCTTAGTAAGCAGATAATAATTTGCGCTTAGATCAAATAAAGCTTTTGTGTAAGCAAATATGAAAATTATGCTCTGTTATAAAATTTTAAATAACTTTTATATTTTGTGTGAAAAATGCTTCTTGAATAAGCAAATAAATCAATTTTAGTTTTAGCTCAAAAATGCTTCTGTTTAAGCAGATATATAATTTAATACAATTTATAAAGAATTATTCTTTAAGGAGTAAAGAAAAGTCACTTTAAGTTTAAATAACGTTTAGAGTGAAAATGCTTCTGAGTAAGCAAATAAGTTGTTTTAAGCTTTGAGTCAAATATGCTTCTATTTAAGCAGATATATTCACTCAAGTTTGTAAAATAAAAGTTTAAATAACTTTTATATTATGCAATAAGTATTTTATGAATAAATGAATTTATGATCAAATACTTGTGATGACAGATATCAAGTATAATAAATAAATCAGTTAAACAATACTTGATATAACAAATATATTTGTTTAACTCAGATAATATATAAGAATATTTTATCTATTATGTGAACCTTTATAAATAATGTCACTTAGTACTATAAGGAATCGTACGGTTCGAATTCCTCTTGGTAGAGGTGTATCTCCGTAGCCTTGCGGCGTCTAAGTACGACAAAATTTATAATTTTCACAATTGATATTTATATAAATATTTTCAATAGATCACTACGATTCTCAAATCCAGTTCGGATGACTACTCTTTTTGGAGCAGTATCTCAATGTCGTTTTGAGCTATCAAGTGTCGTATCTATTTTACGATATTTATATAAATAATATCAATAAAAGGTTACTGAAGACTATAAGGAATCGTACGGTTCGAATTCCTCTTCGTAAAGGTGTATCTCCGTAGCCTTGCGACGCCCAAGTATTCTTTTATTTGATAAATATATGAAATATAGATATATAGAATTGGGTATAACAATGTATATTCGTATATTTATAAATATAAATAAGCAAGAGATAATTCAAATAAAATAAATCAAACCACTTATCTCAATTTGTTTAGATCAATTTCCTCTTCTTAAATAATAAGAACTTTTGTAAGAAGAGAGAGAGAAAACTTCTTAGAGAGAGAGTATGTAGGAGAGAAATAAGCTTTTCTTGAAAGTGAATTGGCAAATTGAAAATGAAAGAAAGGCCTCCTATTTATAAATTTTTGAAGTCAGGGGTAAAATGATAATTTTTGAAATCTGATTTTAAATGAATGGTCTGGATTGTTTTAATTTGAAATAAATTGCTCGGATTTAATTAGACAAAAATTTCACGCGGATTACCATTCAAAGTTCCGCCTTCAATTTTCCGCCCAGGCCAATTTCTAATCACTTTGCATTAATTGGACATTTTGACCACATGTAGTCATACACGGTTTTAAAAAAAACTTGCCAGCAATGTATCCTCTCTCATTTAATGCCTAGGCCAAAATCAAATTACTTAGCATTTAATGAGCAATTGACCAACCGGTTTTGAAAGCAATTTTGCCAGCATATGCATAATTTAAGCAAGTCTAAAAAGAGTGTCTTACTACTATGCATGCATACTTGGTTTTTTTAGTCCCACAATAAATGTCACGCGATTTTTAGAGTTGCCAGCACAAAGGAATGCATGGTTTGGTTTTATATATATACACATAAGACATAATGATATATATATATATATATATATATATATATATATATATATATATATATATATACTCCCTCCATCCCATAATAACTGTCGTTTTAGCTTGACGCACATGGATTAAGAAAGTCATTTAGTGCTATCATTTATTAATTAAAACTGGTATGAAATTTCATCGCTACCCCTTTATGGGAAGTTGAAAATTATTAATACAAGGGAGAAAATTTCTTGGGACAATGAGATAAGGTAGGGGTGATATAGGAAAATAATAATTTATTCTCCTAAAAAGTTGTAAATGACAAATAAATTGGAAAAAAAATTTCCTTCTAAAACGACAGTTATTATGGGATGAAGGTAGTATATATAGAGTCCGGATCTTAAGCTCACCCCCTTATCCAACTCATCCGAGCTCACTCCCCTTTAGCGACGGACCCGACAATGGTTCGGTCATACAACAGTCGTCTATACTTTTAGCGACGGACATCATATAGCGTCGCTAAAAGTATAGACGACGGTTGTATGACCGAACCGTCTCCGGGTCCGTCGCTAAAGGGGGGTGAGCTCAGGTGAGTTGAATAAGGGGTGAGCTTAAGATCCAGACCGTGTATATATATATATATATATTGACAACGCAACATATGAGTCCTTCTAGGGGGACCGGCCTTTTCCGACCGGGGCCGGAATTTATTTATTTATTTATTTATTTTTACTACAAAATAATTAATGTGATTTATTGGAACTAAAATTTTTATAAAATACAGTGATTTAGGTGTCTTTTTGGATACACGTAACAAACAGGGTTATACAGTCTGTACAACCTAAATGACACCTAAATCACTGTATTTTATAAAAATTTCAGTTCCAATAAATCACATTAATTATTTTGTAGTCAAAAGCAAAAAAAAAAAAAAAATCCGACCGGTCACTAACTCGGTCGGAAAAGGTTGGCCCGCCTAGACTTTTTCGACAACATATATATAAGCATGCATGGTTCTAAACTTTGGGATATAATGCATACATGCAATGTAACTAATTTATATATATATATATATATATATATATATATATATATATATATATATATATATATATATAGAAATGATTAAGTAAGGGATCCTTTACTTTCTTAAAATGAGTGATTTTTTTTTTTAAACAATTAAAAAAAATTTAATATTTTATGGAACTGAAATTTTTCCATAATACAATGTTTTGGGCGTGTTTTGAATACCTATACGAAAAAGTGGTGGTACAGTCTGCCCAGACTGTACATATATGTTTTGTTATACGTACCCAAATCACACCCAAAACACTGTATTATGAAAAAATTTCAGTTCCATAAAATATTAAAAAAAAAATTTAGTTGTTTTAAAAAAAAACAAAAAAAAAAAAAAAAAAAAGTCCCTCATTTTAAGAAAGTAAGGGATCCCTTACCTGATCCTGACCCTATATATATATATATATATATATATATATATATATATATATATATATATATATATACGATCCGGATCTTAAGCTCACCTTGCTCACCCCCTTTTAGCGACGGACCGGGCGACGGACCGGGCGATGATTCGGTCCGTCGCTATATATAGAACTGTCGTCTTAGCTTTTAGCGACGGACAACACATAGCGACGGACCGAACATATAGCGACGGACAATGGACCGAACATATAGCGACGGGCCGAATAGTCGCCCGGTCCGTCGCTAAAAGGGGGTGAGGAAGGTGAACTAGATAAGGGGTGAGCTTAAGATCCGAACCGTATGCATATATATATATATATATATATATATATATATATATAAGCAATAAAATAATTTTGCTTAAAATAATTTTTGAAATAATAAAATTAATTTGAGAATTAATAGAAAAATGCCCATATGTCAATGATTTAATCAAAATCTTCATCTTCTTTTCAAATTCGGTCAAACAAGTATTTGATAATCAACATATGACTTCTGTCCCAGAATGCATAACCCAATTTATTTAACACTTTAAAACATCAAGATTAAGAAAATCAATTAAATAAGATTTAAAAAATATTTTTGATCAAATTAAATAAGATAAATAAAACAATTATAATAAAAAATTCTATGGAGAGGATTCTACCCTTTTAATTAAATTATTTACTAATTATTGTTATCATCAAAATAAAACTAAAAGTTGGAGACCCAACAGAAGGCAAAATGGATATTTCAAATCCTCTAGCTATTCTAGATTTCGAAATTTATTGACATCATGCTGATATTTACGTTTTTGAAAAATATTGGATTAGAGTATTAAACCAATAAGTGTTAAAAGTCCTATTATTCATATGTCTATGCTAATTATTTTGGCTAGACGAAAATAATTTGAAATTATCAAAATGTATTTTATATAATCATCTACATTATTGAACATGGTGTAAAATGATAAATGATGGAGTCATTAATGCAATTGAACCTGGTGTTGGATGTGATCATAAGATCGTCAGCCCACTACGGTATTTGTAGTATGACAAAGTCATAAAATGATAAAATGCTCAACGTACTGTCAAAACGGTACAATATCATGACGTCATAAAATAATTTTTGATTTTCTTTAAACTATGAAAAATTATGCCAGTGAGTTGACTAAAATATTTCGATTGATGTCCGAACTATTGATGTATGTCTAAACTATTTGATTCGGCTAGACGTTTGCTGAAAGATGTTTATGAAATTCAAGCGATCTTTGAGAAATTATGCCAAACCAAATTTTTTTGGTGCGAAATTTTGTACCAAGTCTGATGCGAACTAACCCTGTAATGGGGGAACATGTGACAACCCGAGATTTCGGATAGCCTTGAAATTAGATTTTTCGAGGATAATATCTAATAAATAAATAAATTTTATTGATATTATTACGATTAATGTGATTTAGGTCGATTAATGGCCTAGTTTGGTGTTAAGTAATGATGTGTGAGAGTATGGAGATTTTTAGAGAGAGTAAATTTTTTGAGAATTTCAAATTTACGTCGTAGTTATTATTTGAGGATGGGAGATGTAATAAAAATCAACGAAAGAAGTTTTGAGGTTTTTGTATGTTGAACGAGTTAGGAAAATCTAACTATAAAGAAATCGGGTGACCGATATAGCTCGGAAATTAAACCCTAGTTAATTGTACGAAAGGGCAAAACAGACTTTTTGCTAGCTTAATGAATTAGGAGAGGGAAAAATTGAAATTTTGCTAACTTAATGAAGTATGAAAGTGAATTATGGAAGTTAACTAGAAAGTTAATGGACAATAATGCAAAGTTGGAAGACCTTAGGGGTGAAAACCTAATATTTGAAACTTAAGAAAATATCTTAAGGAATATGCTAATGAATAAAGAATATTCCGATAATATGCTAAGAATATGTCAGGGGGTGATTTGCAAGCTTGTAAAGATGAGCAAGGATAAAGACTAGAGAAGACTTAAATTGGATGTGTAACTTATAAGAAATTAAAACTTGGTTTTATATAAACAAAAACCTAAGTATCATCCATTTCATTTCACCCATTTTGATTTTTAGAGAGAGAAAGAGGAAGAACAAGAGAGAGAAGGGGAGAGAAATAAGAAGAACAGGAGAGAGAGAGAGAGAGAGAGAGAGAGAGAGAGAAAGCTAGAGAAGAGAGAGAGATGGTCGGATGGAGAGGAAGAAAAGGAGGAGAAGAAGGCTAGCAAGAGGATCATTGATAGTTTGGATCAAGCCTAAGATCAAGAAGAAGAAAAGAATCATCAAGAGGTAAGATTATGAACTTTAAACTTTTAGTTTTGATGTTATTTCATTGAATCATGATTTTGATAGTTTTTGGTGGTTGGTTAATTGGGGATCATGATGGATTTGAAGTATAAGGAAGGATATGTTGTAGATTTTATGTGTAATCCATGTCATAATCAAATATAAGATCAAAAATCTTAAACCTATGCTTGAGGATGGAAAAAAAACTATGTAGAGGATTTACATCAAACTTGTGAAAGTGTTATTGATGGAGTTATTTGTGAAATCCAGGAAGAAGGATTATAGATAAGGAATTAATGGAAATATTCCAATTGGAACGGACTAAAAACCAATTAAAACGAAGTCGTGGCGAAAATTTTGGTAAATCATGTTAAAAATAAGAAAACATAGTTTTGGGGGACTTTTGAGATAATTTCCTGACAAGTTAATGAACCCTAAAAATTATTTCATCCAAGGAGATGTAAAGAGGATGTTACAAGGAAGAAATAGACGTAAGAACGAGCTCATTCCGATATCAGACGAGCAAGTTATGAAAGTATGAAGTAGGTGCGACAAAAACATCAAAATAGTCAAAATTGAGAAAATTAACACATGGGCACTGTCAGTTGGGCACAGGACGAGCCCATGACAAGGCCATTTGGGTGTGGGGTGCGCTGGACCAATAGTCCGCTAGACAACTTTAACGACCTTTAGTAAATTGGGCATAACTTTTCATACGAATTCCGATTGAGGTGATTCAGGATAATTCGGAAAGATAAGGAGTAGTCCTATAACTTAAATTCTTTACGTTTTTAAATTTGAGGTCGGGAACAGGGGATAAAATGGCCAGTTTTGGGACTGATGTGCAGTCAGAGGCAATCGGACAGCGTTGGGCATGTGCGTATGCAATGTGGATGCTTCCGACGATAAAGGATTTTGTTCTAAGTTATCAAATATGAACATTATGAAATATAATTAATGATAATTAAAATTAATCAATGATATATTAGACAAGTTGTATGAGCATGCTAAGCATATGCAAATGAGGCGAATCGGGCGTGTGACGTATGAATGTCGAAACGTCGTGTCAAGTTTTAATGAACTTAAAAAGTGTTTTAATTCAAATGAAATGAACATTATAAGATATGGAATGGGATTAAGATAAACCAATAAATATGGATGATTATGAGGTTTGTAATGTGTCCGAACGACGCTACGCCGAGAGATGTTTTGGAGTTAATTGCGTAAATTAAAATATAATGCGCGAACAATATAAATAAGAATTTATATTAACCAATTTGAGCGTCATTAAGTGACTAATTGGTATGTTCTACATTATTGATATATGTAGGTTATTCGAAGAGCTATAAGCGGTAACGGAAGCGTAAGGCAAGTTTCTTGAATTTATCAAATTTTATTGAGTAAGTCTTTTAATGTCAATTCAAATTATTGAATCAAATGCATATTTCATGAATTTTTGCAATTTTTGTCTAATTATGCAATGTGTTTAACCCTAAATTGTTATGTGCTTTTGTGAAATATTGTTCTATTATTGAACTGTTCAGGTTAGTAAAGTTCTGATTTATTCATGAATTATGATATGATTAAGCTATGTTGAGTATTATAGAAGAGCAGAGATAGGTTGATTTTGAGGTGTGTTATATATGGAATGATATTGAGTAAGGATATTGAGGATCAGTTAATTAAGATAAATGATAATTGAGAGTATTCGAGATTTAAATTATTCCTGTTTATTCAAGCTGCTTCTCAACTATTTTTTTGTTGATGAAGTTTTCAAAGAATATTGATTGATTCTTGATTTTGTTGTTTATTTAACTGTTTTAACTTACTGAGCAATTAAATGCTCATTCTTGCAAAAACTCTTAACTCTTTTGCAGCTAGAGTGGACAGACTTGAGTAACCAAATAGTGTGCAACGAAAGGAGTTCGTTATTATCAATTTTAAATTGTTGTATTACATATGGTAATATATTGGTGATTTATAATTGTAATATTTAAATGATGTAATATTCATTAATATTATGATTTTAGGATGTAAAGGTAATAGAGCTTGGGATTTGAGAAGATGTGTTGTAATAATGTAGTAATTACATTCGGGTATTATTCTTATGATGAAAGGTTAGTATTGTGGAGCGCTAAAATCCTGTTTTAAAGATGGAACCAAGTTTCGGGGTCACTACAGAACATGTTATCGAAGACTATAGTTCTGAATTACGCTTATGCGCTAATAAATTTTGCATGACATAGAGTACAAAATGCTGATCACCTGGTGTACGTTATTTGGTGTCTGTAGTCTTTTGACTACTAAAGGTTACATTAGAAATACTAGATAACCTGGGACAAAGTTCAAGTATCTACAACTCCTCATCATAATATAAAAAAAATGAATGTTTTTAATTCATACTTCTTCACAATTATTGAACAATTGTTGAAGAATCTTATTATTTTAGGAACTAAAGGAGGTAAGGATGAGTTTCCCTAGAAGAAGTAGTCATGGAACGCGAATATTCTAAATGCATTTTGAAGGAGAAAATGTAAAAGTTGATTTGAAGAAATGAAATTCTTAAAGAAAAATACACGTAAAAGACAATGATTCCGAAAGGATCCTTAGAAGAGATAATTTGTTATAGAACCTAACGAATGGATAAAAATTAATATAAAAATCTAGTTCAATGAATCAAATAAATAAAGATTAGTCAGTTGACATTTCGAGGACGAAATTCTTAGAAGAAGGGGTGAATGTGATATCCCATATAATTATGAGTTTATTAATCGATGATATTGAACTATAATGATAATTAAGGCTTTCAGTGATCTATAGAAAAAGGATTTTGATGGCTAGAGAAAAGGATAATGCTCGAAACATAGTAGAGTTTAAGTAACGGTTAAGATATAAAGCTGATAAGCATTAATTGAGAAAATAAAAGAAATAGGTATTGTAATAACTATGTTAATGCGTTGCATTCTCAATTAAAAGAAATAGGTATTGTAATAACTATGTTAATGCGTTGCATTGAAAGTAGTCAACAATAAAGATTTTGAAAGAGGATAGATGTAAACCGAGTAAGGAGATTTCGGTATATGTGATTCTGATAACGAAATCTTTATAAGAGGGGAAAAATGTGATAAATCGAACTTTCGGAAACTATAACAATAAGAATTTAATATATATAATTCTTATTGTGAGATGTAATGAGCTTTTAATGTATGAGTAAATATGTGTTATATATTTATGTCATTTATGAGGTAGATCAAAACGTATATATAAATATGAAATATATATACATTCATTGGAAAGTAGTAAGAATTAATAGTGGATTTAACTATTGAATTAGTTAACTAGAGTTAATTAAACTCATTATTTATATATATTACGAATAAATGTAATATATTTATGAAATGACTTAATATATTTTATTCTGCCAAATAAATATGAATTAAGCATGAAATGAAGTAATTAGTTCATTATTTGAAAATTGTTGGGTTAATATATTCGTTTTGATTAATTGAATAAAGAAGTTATATTCTATAAATTAGAAGAGAAATGTGTTACTATAATGTAATATATAGTGTATAATATGTAACGCCCCCAAAATCAGGACAACTTTCGCTCCCGACTTTGGTCGTTAATAAACATTCTCGTTCCAGTTTTATAACAATAATCGATGTTATACTTGCTAAAATACGAATTAACTTAAATTTTTTATAAATTTCTTTCGTATCTTGAATTTGTATTACGATTCAACTTTATACTTACTGAATATAATGACCAATATCAATATAGATATAAAACTTAGTCATATCATTCTTTTCTCATTTCCAGAATTTGCAACCTTTTTCATTGTTTTTATATAATACATCCAACTACACTTCAACTTTACAAAGTAACTGTATATTTACATCTCCATTCGAACTTGAATAATCTCTATTTCAAGATTCAGGATTTACATAACTTAGTACACATACATTTAAAATCGACTTCGCAGTTTAATATAGTCTCAACAAAGGAATCATCTAGAAACTTTCCTTTATATGCGTCTGTAACCTCGGTCATCATGATAGCGAGAAAGTCGCCTCACATCTATAATCTGCAAATTATTACGAGGTTGAGCACGATGGCTCAACAAGTCTAACAGACAACACATAACACATAATTCACATTTCATTCTTGGTTACAATCACTATAGCTTGCATTTTAAAACATGTTATCTAATCTTTATGTATCATGTATAGATCTGAAAACCATATGCTACATTTATTCATGCTAAATATAGTCTATGAATCATCATGCTTAAAGATGTTGCATCACACTGCCAATATAAAACATACTTTCCTTTAAATAATACATATCACACATTGATACTTGAGTTTCCTTAACTCAAATCATTCCGGTCATACATTGACCACGACAAGAATATATATCATTATATCACAAAAGCACATATCAATTCATTTGTAAAACTACACATCACATAGATTAATTTGCATATCATCATCAACAAGTTACATATATCAAGCAAGTCTAAAAAACTTGCCTTAAGCATTCCCTGCAAAGTTATGGTAGCTCGCCCTTCCAACATCCTACACAATTAAATTCACGTCGATACATCAATTGTCGTATAACAATGTTCACTAATGACTTACATTAACGTTTTCTTACGTTCTATAATTCTTCCTTCTTTAATCAACACTTAATGTTTTATTAAGTGTTTATCGCTTACTAGAACATTACATTATATACATAATGTTTATTAAGTAATTACGCGACCACAACATCTAATTAGATAAATAAGGCTTGTTGTTACACCATATTACATGCTAAATGTTTGATTAAGTTCATTCAATTTTTTTTTATAAACTTTCTCCTAGACCATCCATTAAAAAAGCTCATTTCTGGGCCTGATTAGCTACCCGCGCGGCTGCTCTACTTTTGTTCTTTAAACTGGCGCAGCGGCGCTGGATCACAGGATTAACTTCTGTAGTTCGCGAATTCATACTCTGTTTTCGTCCGGAATTCATTTCTTCCTCATCCATTATCCAATTAAAATCTTTTTCAATTCTATAAACTCATTAAACACTTAACTAATGCGAACCTCGAACCTGGTGTGTCACGATACATCATCTTCATACATATTCTATAAACTAATGCGAAATTATAAACATAAATTGTTTATTACACAATGGTTCTGTAACATTTCCCAAGATCTACAACCTTTATCTTAATACATACCTTTAATAATTCACAAGGTTTACACCACCAATTTACTTCAGTTATTATAATAGATAAATGTCCTTATAAATATAATCTCCATCTTTTCCTTCGCCTTTGTCCTTCTTTGAACATTGGGGTTAAACTGAAATATATTCATGATATAGTAAGGGTGAGTAACTACTTTGCTCATCAAGTTTAAATACAATAAAGATATATCATGATTGAAAGAAAGATTAAGCTTTCAAATTTTCAACAATATAATGATTGTGAAAGAGCATGAATCAAATTTCAATACATGAATGATTGAATTAATAACGCTGAGTGGTCAACAATGGCCATGAAAAAATATTTTGGTAATGAAGGTGATCAACCTTTCATACCTGACAAACATATGCAATGTGCACTAAGTGCGAATTAATAGTCATAGATGTGGAATAATTGTCAATAATTAAACCACTAGCATTCTGAAAAATTATTAACTCGAGTTTAAGTTAGAAAACTTGTCTTGCCCGTCGATTACTGCTACACAATCTATTATATTCTCTTTATAGAAAAGACCTATTATTGTTAAGATTGATCTTCCAATTAACATAATACACTTTATCTCATAACATTACTATTTTAATAACATATTATCTAAAATTTAGCCACATAATAAATATTAGATCTTACATTAAGTCCTTAGTAATATTATCATACCTTGATAATATTACTATCATCTTAAACTCATTTCATATCATTAATCTTAATAATATTTTATTCAATTCTTAGTATTATTAATCAATTAATAATACTTTAATCATATAATAATATCTTAATCGTTTACAAATATTATTAACCCTTTAATAATATTTTAATCACTTACTAATAATATTAATTATTTAACAATATTTTAACTATTTATAAATATTATTAACCTTTTAATAATATTGTAATCACACTTTAATATTATTAATCATTTAATAATATCTTAATTATCTAATATTATTAATCATTTAATAATATTTTGATTTAACTTTAATATAATATTATTAATCTTTTAATAATATTTTAAATCATTATCTAATATTATTAACCATTTAATCATATTTTAATCTAACATTTATTAATAACATGTTAATCTAATATTAATAATTATTTAATAATATTTTAATAATTTATTAAACTTATAAACAATTTATTTTAATTGTTTACCTTTTACTAATTAATTTATTTAAAAACCCTAAAATGCCATAACTATAACATCTCATTAAAAATGACCAAAATAGCCTCCATAAATCTGATTTCATCATCTTTAGCGTCTTTTTGTCAAAAATATTACATTTTTACCCTTTATAACATCACTTAACTTATTTTATCCATTTATTCATAACTCAGTCATTCACATGAGAAATATAAAAATAGTTCCAAAAATTCTAATTTTATGGGAAACATATGTTAATATTACTCTTATAAACATATAATTTTTCTAGAATTTTTCAGTTTCGTTTATTATGCTTAATATGGCCAAAACAGTCGGATCTTGCAAGAATTTTCATGAACTGAATTTTTGTCCAAAAATTCCTAAACTTTCAGGGGATTTTTTGGTTATGTATATTTACTTCCTCTAAAAATTTCACAATTTTTTGAGTTAAACACTAAGAGTTATTCTTTTTTACTTTTTATATAAGTAGTCCTTTCTAGTAAAATCCATAACTTTCGTCCTACACATCCAAAATTCGCCATCTTTGGACAGGATGCATTTAACTTATCATACTATCATAATTTTTTTTTTAGATTTTTTAAAAGTAAATTAAATAGACGAAACTGCCCTTGCTATGAACTTCCCTAAAAACAGTCCTTTTTCTCTTTTTGTAAAATCTGGACAGTTTTGCTAAAAACAGCTCCCATGGCTTGAAAAATCAATATTTTTGAGTGCTACCACTTGATTTTACTAGTTAACTTACACATCTAGCACCCCTATTTGACGGATCGCAAATAGGAGGTGTAAATATTAAATTATAACCTTTCAAAGTGGGCAGATGATAGAGTTTTCTAGAACTCAAAACCATCTTTCATCCCTTTTATTTTTCAAGTTTTTCAACATCCAAAAATGGATGATATAAATATAACACCTTAAAACATATAGATCTAAGGTTTTGGACTTTTAGAAACATTATATCTTTATTTCATCATAATCCACCAAAATAAATTAAACAAAGTTTAAGATTTATATCTTTTGATATCTTCTCCTCTTGATTTATTTTTCTTCTTCTCCTCCCTTCTTTCTCTCTTTTCTTCTCTTCCATGGCAGCCACTTTGTCTCTCTTCCTCTCCATTGGTTAGGGCATGGAGTGAAGAAATGATAGAGAGAGAGAGAGAGTTGTTTTAACTTCATTCTCTTTCTTTCCTTTAACAAAATAATTTAGGAGAGAGAGGAGTTGGTGAGCATTAATGGGAGTGGTTGGGAGTGGGTGGGTTAGATGGACATCACATGGATAAAAATCTCAGCAGATTTTATCTTGTGTGCCATGCTTTTATTTACTCGTTTTGCGTATTTAATTCCGTTTTTAACTTTCGAACTCGAAACTCAAATTTTCGAGTTTATAGTCAATTCCTACTAAATTCGATACTACCAACGTCATATGCACCTCCTTTTCTTCAAATTCATTTCCAAATTTCAAGTTTGACTTTTCTCCAAAAAATTCAACTGTTGACTTTGTCCAAAAAGTCAACCCCGACACATTTCGTGTTTAGAGTCTATTTTTATTAATTTTGACGTTACAGACTCAATTATCTTGTCCGCGTATTCAAATTCCACTTCTATATCCGATTTGGACTTTTCTCCCTAAAAAGTCAACCATCGACTTTGACCAAAAATCAACCCTGACACATTTTGTGTTTACCGCATTTTCTGACTAATTTTGACGTTCTGGATACAACCGAGCAATCCGTGCTTCAAAATTCTTTCCCTAACTCAAATTTTGAGTTTTAACTTACTCCTCTTTTTATTATTAATCATATCAACTAATTATCTATTGATTATTATTCATTTCATTGATTTACTAGTACAAAATCTAAATACTAGCATTCTTCAATTACTATAACTATTAAGTTATTTAATTCTCATTCCTAATATATAATATTAGGCTAAATAGTTTTCTTTTCTATCCTCTCTAAATAAATATATACAGATTTACAATATATATTTATTTAATCACATACATACTTCACATAAGTCACAATTATTCACTTTATTGGTAAATAATTAATATTTTCATATAGTAGGCTTGGCATAAATATAAGTCTGACTTGTCATAATCTTAATCATTTTCTGGGACTTTTTATTAAATTTCTAATACTTTCTCACTAGGTTATGTTTATTTTAATTATCACCACAACACCTAGCTTATCTCTTCCCAATTTAATATTTTTAGGTTCTCTTACACTACCATTCATGCTTAGCTTCTATAAGCTTTCTATTAATCTTGTATGATCAATTTAATTAACCTTTCTAAGTATATGTGTGTATATATATATATATATATATATATATATATATATATATATATATATATATATATATATATATATATAGTCCGGTTCCAGTCCGGACTCCCGGATTTTAGTACCGTTCAAACTTTTTTTTATTTGGTTTTTTTAAAAAAACTAATTTTTTTAATATTTTATGGAACTGAAATTTTTTTATAATACAATATTTTGGGTGTGATTTGGATACATATAACAAAACATGTCTGTACAGACTGTACATACATATTTTGTTATATGTATCCAAATCACACCCAAAACATTGTATTATGAAAAAAATTCTAATTCGATAAAATATTAATTTTTTTAGTTTTTTTTAAAAAAAAAGCAAAAAAATAAAATATGGTCCGTATTTTAATCAGGTCCGGAAGTCCGGACTTGATCCTCTCTCTCTCTCTCTATATATATATATATATATATATATATATATATATATATATATATATATATATAGTCCGAATCTTAAGCTCACCCCTTATCTAACTCACCCGAGCTCACCCCCCTTTAGTGACGGACCCGGCGACGGTTCGGTCATACAACCGTCGTCTATACTTTTAGCGACGGACAACATATAGCGTCGCTAAAAGTATAGACGACAGTGGTATGACCGAACCGTCGTCGGGTCCGTCGCTAAAGAGGGGGTGAGCTCGGGTGAGTTGAATAAGGGGTGAGCTTAAGATCCGGACCGTATATATATATATATATATATATATATATATATATATATATATATATATATATATTGTTAGAGTTTATGCCCTAGAGACCAATTATTTGATATAATTGCTTAACGTTTTGATATTATATTTGATTGAATAAATAAATGATTTTATTTACTGCGTAATATAATTTTTAACATAATAAAATTCTTTAGAATAGTGATACAAATTATATAGTTTCAAGTATGTGACTTGAACATGAGATTATATAATTACAATTAGTATCATTGTTCTTAAATGTCCATAGTCGAGTATCATTGTTGATGGGACAACAATGATGCATTGAGACTAGTATGTGGATTGATTGATGACCAAATCTCATTGGTCATAAATATATGAGATATTAAGTCAATACATAGGTACATGTTAGAAAACGATGTACTGGACAGACCCACCATGAGAATTCTATATGGTGCATTATGCGAAGTGTCATTAGCAATTCTCATAGTGACAATGATGTAATGGTCCTCCGACCTGAAATCGCTATATTACTACACGAGAATTTATGTACTTTGATATCATCAAATGTCACCTTTAATAGGGTGGACTATAAAGGTGATTATTGGGTTCATCATGAATCGTGTGAGAAATATGAGTGATCCAGATAGAATTTAACCATCCTATATATTATGGGTGATATCCATAGGCCTCTTGATTGAGTAGGACTATGAAATGCATGACTATGCTCAAATAGTGATTTGTTTCATATGGTCTACTCATTGATCAAGAAAACTCAGATTAAATTATGAAGAGTATGACAC
The DNA here is from genome assembly GCA_016801055.1 of Panax notoginseng. Classification (NCBI taxonomy): domain Eukaryota; kingdom Viridiplantae; phylum Streptophyta; class Magnoliopsida; order Apiales; family Araliaceae; genus Panax; species Panax notoginseng. Next base: position 7,421,971 of record CM029016.1, read on the forward strand.
ATTCTATGACTCGAATTTAATCTAGGATATTAAGGTTAAAAGGATTAAATTACATTGAAACATTGGTCACGAAAAGGTTGCATCAAATCATCGATCTTATTATTACTTGGGTAGCAGTGATGCATTACTAAATGCCGCTCACTGTTTATAATTTTATAATATGATTTTAAAATTATTGTCAACGTAATAATAACCTATAGGGTCACACACAAAGAACATTATTAAAAGGGAATTAATTTAAATTGTAAGGATTTAAATATATCAATATGATTGATAGTATTTAAATCATGAATTTAAATTAAAAGGATGCTTTGTATATGTATATATATTAATTAAGTAAGACTTAATTAAGATATAATATATATATAAATTCGGATTTTATTTTAATTAGATTAGGGTTTTGATTAATTCCGATTTATTGCTATATATATGATATATCAGCGTCTTTGGAAAGTTAATCAAAACAAAAAAAACCCTAGCCGTTCTTAGAGAGAGACTAGAGAAAACAGTTTCGAAAATCCTCATCCTTGGTGGCTAGTACCACAATTCCTTCTTCTGCAGATCGTAGGACGATTCGTGGAGCGTTCGTGTGGATACCGTAGAGACGCAGTTCGTTTGAATTGCGTTGGAGATTCGACCGCATCGTTTAATCGCTTTCTTATTCGGTATAATTTCTAACCACTGAATTAATTGTTTTTCGCATGGATCCTGTTTAGGGTTTCGAATTTGGTTTAAATTGTTCTATTTCTGCTGTGCGTTTCTGTGTCGAAACCCTTCATATATATATATATATATATATATATATATATATATATATATATACTCATCCTCTTTATCCTTATTATTTCTCTTTATTGTACACATTATGATCTAACACTTAACCTTTCATCTCATAAGTTCTTATATATAATCAAGTTAGCCGAATACCTAATCCAGCATCCTAGATTATTCAAACAACTTGTTGTTTCCTAACACAGCAAAACTGAGATAACAAATTCAGCAACTTGGATTCAAACTAAATTTCAATTCAGTAAACTGTTTTTCCAATCCAGCAAACTGGATTCAAACTGACCTCCAATCTAGCAACCTGGATTCAAACTGTACACTAATTCAGCAAATCGAATTCCAATTCAGCAAAGCTAAGTTCACTAATTCAGTAAGATGAATTGAAACTGTATTCAAACTGTATTCCCGTTTTAAACCTTTTCCATATATATCCTTTTATAATCTCTTTCATTAATTCATATAAAGTTAAAGGTAATATAATACCTTATTCTTAACATACTTCCAAGTATAATTCCATTCTAGGATTTATATTTTCTCAATTCTCTTTCAAATAGTAAACCATTTAGGTTCTTTTTAAATTTTTTAATAAATCCTCTATTTTCACTCTAGGTTTTAGACTTTAACCTTTAATTTAATCGTCCAAGATTTTATAAATTTTCAGGTTGTCACAATGCTAGATTATCAAATTTTCATATTTTTACATGTTTTACTTAATCTTCCACCATGGATACGTTTTAAGTCCATTTTGATTCATTCAAATTGGAAAATTTTCGTATCTCAGAGGAGTACAACATACTACTATCAAATCAAGACTTTAAACTAAAATCACAACCACAATAACTTTCTAGACAGACCAAAACAATTTCTAACAGTGCAATACTTACTGTTGGGCCAGAATACTTTTCCTACTGGGCCAGGCCGGATGGGCTTATCTTCTGAATTATATCCCCTTTACCATAGTGGGTCAAACAACTTGGGCCTCGATACTTAACTATAATATTGGACTTAGTCACGGGGTTGATCCATTACGTAAGATATTACTTATCTTATCTTTGGCCGATAATCATGACAAAAAGCAGTAGTTGACTGTTACGTCTGCCACCTGTCTGCATGGCATTAATGAGGATGGGACTCCGATTGCCGGCGGGAGATAACAGTGGTAGCGGGTAGGAAAATAAGCTGCACACTTTCGGCTGAGAGGACCGGAGATGGGAGGATGTGTCAGGGGGTAGTGGGTGGCACAGTAAACCGGGTCTGGGGAACGTATAGGAAAAAGATAACAAAAGGAAAAGAGGTAAGATAACACTACACACAACATTATCATTTTTTGATACACACTCAGACACTATTCATCATTTTTCCTCCATTGTTAACCTTGTGATCGCCTGTACTGACTCTCACGCCGGAGCTATCCCCCGACGGTCAGGCCGTCAAGCTTTTGGTGTTGACCTGTTGAACTGTGCAGGATCAGAGCGTCTTACGTGATTGGGACGTGGGAGAAGATCTTGGCGTTAACATTGGCGCTAGAAGGAGGGGTTTTTTTTCTAGTGTCCTGAGTATTTTTCAATCACACATTGTGGTCGTTCTACGTCGAATTTTATGGGAAAAAGTAGAACACCTACACCTGAGGGACAGCCGAGGGCTGCCAGTGAATCGGTACCGCGAGTATCTGTGAAGGACCGTTTGGGGCCTACATTAAGTGTTCATGCCAGCACGGCGTCCAAACAATCGCATAGAGATTCTCGTCCGAGAGCTGTGAACAAAGCCAAGCGGCATCTAATTTTTACAGCAGAGAAAGGGGGCGGTCATGGCCGGAAACGAGTAGAAGGCGCCTCGCCTAGCGCTCGATACCGGGACAACCAAGACGAAAAGGCTGCCCGCTTGGCTAAGATGGCAGATGAAGCTGATAGGGCAATGGAGGCGCTTGTGAAGCAACGGCGGGATATAGCTGAGCAGATGACCCGAATGGCAGAATTAAGAGACGAAGCCTCCAGCTATGTCCAGTCTGAAGAACGGGGGCATCGGAGCGGAAAGGAGCCTGCTCGTTCCGAGCGTGAAAAACAGGATCGACCTTGGGAAAGAAGAAGATCCAGGAGCCCTACTCCTCAAAGATCGAAGAGGACACATCTCCCTGTCGGTTATAAGGAGCTGAGTCGAAGCGAACGAAGAGGTCGATCCAGAGAACATACTCCGGAGAATACTAAGGGGGCGCTCGTTGTTGCGCACTCCCACCGCAGCAGCCGGACACCGAGACGAAGCAGATCGAGAGGTCATACGCCCGAAAATCCACCGAGGGCACGACACTCTGGGGACCGTCATCCTCAGAAAACCCTCTCGAAAGTTGAGGATTCTATTGTAAGGCACCGGTCCACCCAGAAGAAGGAAGGGTCACCGGAAAAAGAAGCATCGTCCCAACCCGAGGGCGTGGATTATCTAGTGAAGGAAGTGAAGGAGCTTCGGAGGCAGCTTGCCGAGGTGCAGAAAGTGAAGGAGACTTCGGGAAAGAAGGCATCCCCTTTTTTCGCGGAAATTCTGAGAGAAAAGGCTGACCCCACGAAGAGGTTACCTCACATTGAAAGCTATGACGGATCGGGGGATCCTTACGACCACAGTCAGGCGTTCGACCGACTGATGGATTATTATGACTTTAGCGATGCTGCTAAGTGTCATACTTTTGTCACGACACTCCGAAAGGATGCCAGACAGTGGATGGGGACTTTGCCTTCAGATTCGATCTCATCCTGGGCGGATATGTGCAGTCAGTTCCACGCCCGCTTCGGGAGCAACAGAAGGAGAGGGAAACCAACTGGATCATTGGCTCAAGTTCGGCAGTTCTCGAATGAGTCTTTGGGCCAATATGTGAAGCGATTCCGTGAAGCAGTCGACCAAGTAACCGAGCTGAACGATCTACAGGCTGTGGGACTGTTTCAGAACGGATTAGATCTGGTCAAATCGGAAAAGTTGGTGAAGAAGTTGATGTTTCACCACCCGAAGAGTCTCGCCGAAGCCTTCGACAAAGCAGAAGGCTATATTGTGGTAGAAGAGGCCATGAATAGCCTCAAACGCCCCTCTTCAGAGCGATTTAAAGAGACAGATCAGGACAGACCAGAGGGTGACCAGGGTAGAAATGAAGGAGATAGAGGCCGTCACGACGGCAAATCAAAGAAATACAGTAACAATTGGAGGCAAGGTGGAGAACGCTTGTCCGCCCCCTCTCAGAGAGTAAACAAGACATATACCGCGCTCAACGCCGACAGGGCTGTTATCTTGGAGCAGATTAAGAATCAACCTATTTTCGAGCCACCTCGAGATAACTTTAAGCCCGGGAAAGGGAATTCTCGCAAGTATTGTGACTATCATCAAGCCTCGGGTCACGATACGAACGACTGTGCGAGCCTGAAAGATTTTATCGAGAGGAAGGTGCAGGACGGGACGTTAGTTCATTATGTGGCCGCCCGAGCGAGCCGGCAGCAGAATCAAGGACCCGTTCAGGCAGCCCAACCAATTCAACCAGTGTTCCCTGCTCCCGAACAACCCGCAAGGCAAGTAATTGATGTCATCACTGGGGGCACTTCAGGTAAGCTTGTTGGGAAGAAGCGCCGAGGCTATCTGGATTCGGTAATGTCGGTGGCGGGTACTCACCCGAAGCCTGACAGACCCTTCCCGGGTAATGTAATTGCCTTTACCGATGAGGATTACCCTTCAGAAACCATCGAACCACATGAAGGATCATTGGTCGTGACAGCACAAGTGGGTTCGGTGGACATGAAACGCATGATGATCGACAACGGGTCTTCCGTGGATATCCTATATGCTCATGCTTATCAGAGGATGCATCTTGATGGGCAGAAGATGGAGATCGGGCAGGAGGCCCCTTTATACGGCTTCAGTAACGATCCGGTCAAAGTGGCTGGAACCATTGAGCTGCCAGTTATCTTCGGAACAGCCCCCCAACAGGTAGAAATCACTTGCAAATTTTACATAGTGAATGTAGATTCTGCCTATAATGCTATTTTGGGGAGACCCACTTTGATTGCTTTACAAGCTATAACCTCTATCCCTCATTTCAAAATCAAATTTCCTACGGCTCATGGTGTTGGGGAGGTAAAAGGAGATCTGGATCTGGCCAGAAGGTGTTATAGAAATGCCGTGATCACTTCGGGAGTAGGAGTATCGATGCAAAAATAGGCCATGGCGATAGAGATTGAGCCTTTCACGGAAAGCAGCTCAGAACCATTGGTCGTGCCAGCCGAAGAGACAGAGGAGATTGAACTCATCCCGGGCAAAGCTAACAAGACAGTGAAAATAGGTTCAGGTCTACCAGAACCTCTCAGAAAGAACCTCATTGAACTCCTACAGTGCTATGTTGACATCTTCGCCTGGGAGCCTCAGGACATGCCGGGAGTGAGCAGGGATATTGCTGAGCATCGGCTAGAGGTAGATCCGTCGAAGAAGCCGGTTCGGCAAAAGAGGAGGATCTTCGCGCCCGAGCCCCAGAGGATCATCGATGAAGAAATTGCGAAGCTGCTGGCTGCTGACTTCATCTTCAAGATCGATTATCCGCAATGGATGGCAAACGTGGTACTGGTCCAGAAGCAGAACGGGAAATGGCGGGTCTGCATTGACTACACGGATCTGAATAAGGCTTGTCCGAAAGACTTCTATCCATTACCCCATATTGACCAACTCATCGATGCAACTTCGGGGTATGCCTTGTTGAGCTTCATGGATGCATTCTCTGGTTATCATCAAATCTCCATGTGTAAAGAGGACATACCGAAGACGGCATTTATTACGCATCGATCGGTATACGCCTACAAGAAAATGACCTTCGGCCTCATCAACGCCGGAGCCACTTACCAGAGGATGATGAACTTTGTTTTCAGACGTCAGTTGGGCAAAAATATGGAGGTATATGTGGATGACATGATCGTTAAAAGCATATTGGTGCACAAACATCTGGATGACCTGGAGGAATGCTTTCAGACAGTCCGTCACCACAATTTGCGACTGAATCCTACTAAGTGCACCTTCGGGTTAGGGGCTGGTAAATTTCTGGGTTACCTGGTCAGTCAAAGGGGGATTGAAGCCAATCCAGAGAAGATTAAAGCGATTTTGGACATGAAGACTCCTCAGTCGTTTAAAGACGTTCAGCGTCTGACTGGAAGGATTGCAGCTTTGAGGAGGTTTATGTCCAAATCGGCAGAAAGGTGTTTGCCTTTTTTGACACGTTGAAAGGGCCGAAGAATGCCAAGACGTTCCGATGGACTTCGGAATGCGAAGACGCCTTCCAGAGCATCAAGTCCTACTTATCTTCGGCGCCTCTGTTGGTGAAGCCCGCTCCTGCTGAGCCCTTATATTTGTACTTAGCAGCTAGTTCGTTGGCGGTAGGAGCAGTTTTGGTGCGCGAAGTTGGGGGTAAGCAGCACCCGGTTTATTATGTAAGCCATGTCCTTCGGGATGCCGAAACAAGGTACCCAAATATTGAAAAGTTTGCTTTTGCTTTAATAACTGCTAGTAGAAAGCTCAGGCAATACTTCCAGGGTAGATTGGTAATAATATACACAGATCAGCCGTTGAAGAAAATTATGGGCAAACCTGAGGTATCGGGGAGATTAGCTGCGTGGACGATGGAGCTATCTCAGTTCTTCGTTGAATATCATCCTCGAACTGCCATCAAGGGGCAGGCCTTGGCTGATTTTGTGGTCGAGTGTTCGTTTTCTGAAGCTGATGAGGATATAGCAGAAGCTGGAGGATCTGACAGCATAGTGGCGGCTCTTCAGCAGAAACAGGGTTCGTGGACGCTGTATGCAGATGGGTCCTCTACCGTAGACGTCAGCGGAGCAGGGATTATTCTGACTAGTCCGGAGGGATTCAAGGTGCAACAGGCCATCAGATTTCAGTTTAAAGCAACGAACAACGAGGCAGAGTACGAAGCAGTGTTGGCGGGTTTACGACTAGCTAAGAGTCTTGAAGTGCAAAGAATAGTTATCTTTAGCGACTCTCAGTTAGTCGTTAAACAAGTCTCCGGGGAATATGAAGCCCGAGGTCATCGAATGATCAAATACTTGGCAGAATTGAAAGAACGGCTTCAGTATTTCTAGTTCTACGAATTCCAGGGGGTCGAACGTAATGGCAATTCCATCGCCGATGCACTCTCCAAGTTAGCCACTACGGATGTTAATGTTTTTGATGGATCAGTATATTTGGAAATTCTGCAACATCCTAGTGTTCATCATGAATCGGTAATGTGTGTTGATCGAACCAACTGTTGGCTGACCCCATACCTGGAATATTTAGCAGACGGCGTTCTACCTTCAGATCAGATGCTAGCCAAGAAAATCAAGTACAAGAGTGCTAATTTCGTTTTGATAGATGGGGATCTATTCCGAAGGGCCTTCTCGTCTCCGCTGCTAAAGTGTTTGACTCCATCCGAAGCTGATTATGCTCTTCGGGAGGTTCACGAGGGCATCTGCGGCGACCATATGGCCGCCAAGTCACTGGCATACAAAGTTCTCCGGCAAGGATACTACTGGCCAACGATCTTCAAGGAAGCAACTGAATACGTCAAGAAATGCGAGAAGTGCCAGCTCAACAGTCCGATCCCACATCAGCCACCGGAAGAGCTATATTCGATTCTATCTCCTATACCCTTCGCTGTCTGGGGGGTTGATATATTGGGTCCGTTACCGAAGGCTAAAGGGCAGGTTAGTTTCGTCATCGTCGCCATCGATTATATGACCAAATGGGTCGAGGCGAAACCACTTCGGTTGATAACGGAACAGGAGTGTCTGAAATTTATGAAAGAATCCGTAGTGTTTCGCTTCGGGATCCCTCAAGTGGTGATATCAGACAACGGACGCCAGTTTGTGGGATCAAAATTTGAAGGCTTTTTGAAGGAACTGGGAGTCCAGCACAGGAAGACTTCAGTGGCTCATCCACAGTCAAATGGGCAGGTCGAGGTGACTAACAGAACACTTCTAAACGGGATCAAGCGCAGACTGGACGAAGCCAAAGGAAGATGGCCGGAGGAGCTGCTCAGCGTATTGTGGGCTTACAGGACTACACCGAGGACAACAACAGGAGACTCGCCTTTCAGACTGGCCTACGGCACTGATGCCCTGGTCCCAGTTGAGATCGGATCTCCAAGTCTTCGAGTTAGTCAATTCAGGGAGATCTACAATGACGAAGGACTAAAGGCCAACTTGGACCTGTTGGAAGAAGTCAGAGAAGTGGCTTTGATTAAACTTGCAGCCTACCAAAGGAGAGTTGCCAAGCACTACAACAAAGGGGTAAAGCTCCGAAGATTTGAGGTGGGTGACCTCGTTCTCAGAGAGGCCGAAGCATCTACACCTCAGAACACCGGGAAGTTGATGCCGAACTGGGAAGGACCGTATGAAGTGGCCGAAGTACCAAAGCCCGGGACGTATCGACTGAAAGCTTTGGATGGATCCGAAGTTAAGAACACGTGGCACGCAGGCAGGCTCCGAAAGTACTTTCAATAGAAACTAAGTCAGTCCACTGGGAGTCTGTACATAACCATTCATCATCAATAAAAAGTCACTTTTTTCACAAACTGATCTTCGCACTTATCCTAAGGTCACAATGGAGTAAGGAGGTTTGGGTGGACTCGCTGACCATTCGATGGTAGCCTCACCGGCAGGTGGTCCTTATGGCTTCGTCAGGCCCTTCGTGGTAGGCGAACGTCATCGGTGTAAGGAGGTTTGGGTGGACTCGCTGACCATTCGATGGTAGCCTCATCGGCAGGTGGTCCTTATGGCTTCGTCAGGCCCTTCGTGGTAGGCGAACGTCATCGGTGTAAGGAGGTTTGGGTGGACTCGCTGGCCATTCGATGGTAGCCTCATCGGCAGGTGGTCCTTATGACTTCGTCAGGCCCTTCGTGGTAGGCGAACGTCATCGGTCCTAAAGACCTTGTCAGGCCCTTCTTGGTAGGCAAGCGTCGTCATTCAGACCTCGTCCGACCCATCACGGCATATACCTCACACTTTGGTAACGAATAAGTATTCTTTTACTTTGTTATTATTACATAAATTTTTCTAAGTGTTGAGTTCGGAATACCCCGTTCTTTGATTTCATCTTATCTGTTATACGACTTGCCTAGTTGTTAATTAACAGTTTAAGTTAAATCCGCAAAGGAGCTTGAAGTGTTGGTAAACAGTAAATACACCGAAGTCATAAGGAATAATGCTGATATTTTATTTACATAATGCTGTTTACAAAATAGAGGCTTTACAGAAATCCTAACAGCTAAGGGAAAAGAGAATCATCTTCACGGGTCGGCTTCGCCTTCCGAAGAGTCCAGGATGGTCGGGTCAACCTTGGCAGCGACGAGTCTTGCCTTGTCTTTGCTTCGGCATTCGTCATACCCATCCGAGAACATTTGGATGACCTCCTCGTTCAACTCGGCAGACTCCCGGTACTCTTGTTGAATTTCCCTCCGAAGATCTCCGGTTAGAGGAGGACCCAAGTCTCTCAGAGCCCGAAGTTCGCGGAGCTCCTCTTCGAGTTTTGCCCGCTCCTTCAGATGTCTCAGATCCCTGGCTTCAAGGTCGTGTACTTGTATAGCCAAGCTCTTATTGGTCTTCACCATCGTCTCGTTCTTCCCAACAAGAACCTCGTTCCGACGAACCAGGTCTATGTTCGTAGTAACGGTCAGGGTGGCCTCGGATGTCTCCAGCTGTTCTTTCAACTTATTTAAGTCCTTCTGAAGGCATTCTTTATTGAAGATAGTGATACCATGAGCCCTTCTCTCCCTCTCCAGAGTAGAAGTCATAGTAGCCATCTCTCGCCTGGCCGCATCTTCTTCGGCTTCAGACTCTCGATATCGGGGAAGAAGTCTCCCGAAGACAGCATTTGCCTGTAGACATTTAAAATGAGTTAGTGGAAGAAACAGATGATTCCTAAATATTTTAATTGGACCAACTCACCTTAGCCTGGTAACTCATTCCCTCTTCGATCAAATCCCTGATCGAGCTGTTTCCGAACCGATGGTCATCGGCCTCCCGAACAAAGGAGTCGAACAGCTGAAAGGGGAAGTTCTCGTTAAAATCCGGCCATACAGTAGGAGAAGATGCAGCTTCTCGCCGGGAGGCGGAGGAAGAGGGTCTCGGCGGAGAAGGCACTGATGGTTCGGAGGGCGGTGCTGGTTGATCCTCGGAAGGCTGCTTCCTTTTACGAGACAGAAGAGGAGACTCGTTCAGGTTTTCGAGCTCATCTTCTGAAACGTGGATCTCCACGGGAATGACGGGGGGAGGCTCAACTGCAGCAGAACGAGGAACTCGAAGCTCATCGGCAGATAGAGGAGTTACGTTGGTCTTCCTCTTCTTAATCCGGAGAGCTTGCATTCGCTCGGACGCAGGCAAGTCAATCAAACTCGCTGTAGAAGTTGATTGAGTTCCTTGAGGATTTGACCGGACTTTCCGAACCGCCCTCTTCTTCTGTCGAGGTCGGCTAGGCTCCTCAGCAGGCTCTGATCTGCGGAAAACTTCTGCATCCTGGGCCTCCGAGGCTGGAAACTCTTCTTGAGGAACTTCGGTGGAAGGGGATGAAGGTTTGCCAGAAAGGTACCTATCCAAGTCCTTCCGATCGATCGAAGTCGGCTTAATGAGAGACAATTTGTGGTCATACAACCAGGCTTGTTTGCCCAAGAGGCCGAAGCTCCACTCCTTCTGGGGTATCTTCTCTATGATGCGCGTCATTTCTCTTATACGCTCCTCGGATATATCTCCGAAGTCTGCAGAGACGCGATCAGAAGTAGTCCAGTCAGGGACAGAGGAGACTTCGGGCCCGTTGACGAAGAACCATTTATTATGCCATCCTCGGTTGCTCGAGGGAGTGTCCATTAGAGACCGCTTCTCGATTCTGGCATTGGGCTTAGGGGCTATCTTACTTAGCACCTTGAAGCCTTTCTCCCGAGATTTCCCCACTGAGAAGAGGGTAAAGAAGGAATCCACAGCAGGGGGAACTCCTATCTCGTAGCAAAAGGCTATGTAAGCCAGTATATGGATGTACGAGTTCGGCACCAATTGGGCGAACCCCACCCCAACAAACCCTAGGAGGGTGATCAGGAAGGCGTGAAGGGGGAACCTCACCCCCTTCTCCAGAAAAGTTGCCGGAACGGCGATCCAGCCGTCGGGACGTTGGTACATCCTTTCGTGAGGGGCCGCTATCCGTACCCTGTGGGTATCCGGTATTTGATAGCGAGCTCTAATGTTGCAGAGCTCAGCTTCATTGACGGTGGAGGGGGTGTTGGCATGAGGAAAGTCTTCCTCGTTTTGGAAAAAATCAGAGGGGTTGGGAAGTGATTCCATGGGCGGAGCTTCCTTACTCACGGCACCGATTTGGGGGTTTGAGCCCGGAACCTCTTTGTCAGGATTTGAGTGAGGGGTCACGGTGGAGATGGGGGTGACACGAAGGGGAGAGCTTGTATCGGGGTTCTGGGATGCCATTGTTGAGAATTTGCAGATAAAATGAAGAAATTTGAGGAGGAAGAGACAATAGGCTCGTATGAATTCGAAATAGCAGGGAACCCTCCAAGGAGAATGTGCAGCGGCTTTTATAGCGAGTGATTTTTTCAAAATTTGCACGAGAGCCGAGGGCGGCGCATTAATTGGGGATAATGATGTGGGAGAGGAAAGGGTAACGTCCGATTTTGGCTTTGGTGGGTTATCCAAGGTGGGCCGGCGCTTAATGGGCCCTTTCGTCCTGTGGACTCGCGCTACTTACAGTCAGTCTTCCACTAAACATCCTGTTTAATAAAAGACTGGGGGGCAATGTTGGGCCAGAATACTTTTCTTACTGGGCCAGGCCGGATGGGCTTATCTTCTGAATTATATCCCCTTTACCATAGTGGGTCAAACAACTTGGGCCTCGATACTTGACTATAATATTGGACTTAGTCACGGGGTTGATCCATTACGTAAGATATTACTTATCTTATCTTTGGCCGATAATCATGACAAAAAGCAGTAGTTGACTGTTACGTCTGCCACCTGTCTGCATGGCATTAATGAGGATGGGACTCCGATTGCCGGCGGGAGATAACAGTGGTAGCGGGTAGGAAAATAAGCTGCACACTTTCGGCTGAGAGGACCGGAGATGGGAGGATGTGTCAGGGGGTAGTGGGTGGCACAGTAAACCGGGTCTGGGGAACGTATAGGAAAAAGATAACAAAAGGAAAAGAGGTAAGATAACACTACACACAACATTATCATTTTTTGATACACACTCAGACACTATTCATCATTTTTCCTCCATTGTTAACCTTGTGATCGCCTGTACTGACTCTCACGCCGGAGCTATCCCCCGACGGTCAGGCCGTCAAGCTTTTGGTGTTGATCTGTTGAACTGTGCAGGATCAGAGCGTCTTACGTGATTGGGACGTGGGAGAAGATCTTGGCGTTAACACTTACGAAATAGAAATTAAGAATTTCAGAGTTCCTTTCTTACCTCTTAGATTCCCTTAACTGCTAGATAAACTTGCTAAAATCCTCTCTTTTCATTCCTTGAGTTCTCCCGAAGCTTTCCTTTCAAATTTCACAGAAACCCATTTTACTCTCTCTTCCTCTCTGTGTTTTCTGAGTTTTACTGAAGGTTAAAGATAATAAGATACGGTTTAAGATGAACTGAAGAATGAGAGGACTAATGGTGTATAATTGATTTGCTGAACGTTATTGAGAGAAGGAAGGGTCAGAGTAACTGAAAAATCCCACGCTTGACTTGCCTGCAGCTACATATTCCATTTCCTTCCTTATCTGTCCAATTATTTTCTTCCTTGTTTTTAATTGGCTAACACATTTTTACTTTGTTTGCTAAATTATTTAGCTAGCTCCACTTCTCCAATTATATCTAATAATTATTTCCCTATTATCCACCCATTAGCCCAATTTTAGTATTACAAATTGAATTTAAACTGGTTTTATTTTGAAATTAAATTAGACATTTAATTCCCACATATTCAGAGTATTTTATTCCCTACCCATCGGACTTTATCAATTAAACTAGAATTTCATATAGCCATTTATTATCTCTCTAATTTAATTATTCAATGGGTTCATTTAATTGGATTAGTTATTTTCCCATTAACTCCTATATTCATGCACTTAAATGTACATGTAACCCATATATATTTGGTAATTATATTTACACTAAATAAATTATTCCCATAATAATTTTCATCAACATATTTATTTTAATCAATAAATAACATTTTTTTGGCATGAACAGTGCTCACATGAATAGTACGTACGTAAATAGTACTTTAGCGTTATTTTCCAAAATCATTTTATTCGCTTCTATGAAGCAACAACACTTATAATCACCGCTTACGCATAATCTAGATTGTAATATAACATTTAAACGCACAACACATGATATCATTAATAAGATCCACTTTATTCCATAATATACATCAGCTCGGATTACCAAGCTACTCGCGATTCACCATCGTTACACTAATGCATCATTAATTATTTCGTACAAAATATATATATCAGACTTATACACATATTAAGTCCATCACAAAAATCACGTAAACTCATATATATTTATACACTCAAACCCGTCATGTCTTATAATAAGAATTTTATTTATTAAATTTTTATTTAAATTTCATTTATGAAAATTCGGGTTGTCACATAATATTTAGCATTATACTAATTGAATGTGAATGAAAAATATAATATGAGGGACCAATATGTATATATAAATGAATATTGGTGTCAAGATTAATAAATTAAATTAATATTTAATTTATAATGAGAATACATGTAATTGTTTTATATAAAATAAATTATATAGAATTACATGTATGAGATGTAAATATAAAATATATAATGTAATATATACATTATGTATATATGTAATGAAATGGTGGTGTATTAGTGTGTATTATGTTGGGATTTATGAGTTAAAAGCATACATGGACATATTAAGAATTAAGGTAGAAAGCTAAACCAAATGTGCTGAGAATTGAAAAGAGAGAGGGCAAGTTGCTGAGTCGCATTAGAAAAGCAGGAGGTGTCATTATTACCAACTAGTTGGTATTGCACGGACTAGTTTGAATAATTAATTTAATAATTTGTTTGACATTCGTATCAAAAAAAACTCGAAATACACAATTCATGTAAATTAGTTGATTTATCGTAACATAAAATTAAGAGATTCACTTTTATTTCGATATTCCCCCTTTGTTCGGCTGATCACCATTCGAAAAAGATCGTTGTGGTGATGTACAAAACATTATAAAAAATCAATACAATACAATTAAAAGCATCTAATAGAGCCCCCAAAACAGAGGCATTTATTAACTTTACTCCCGAAATCATGATAAGCCAATGATGCAACCAAACAGAAACGTTTGTGTACATGTCTGCCATTAATTTTCTTATGTAGTAGAAATTATAACAAAAATACATGGTTTCTCACCCTACTTGGTTTTATATTTCTTATTATTTCTAATGAAATCTTGTCTAAAAAAAATACAAAGCATGCACATGGAAAAAATTATTAGCTCATTGAAACTAAAGTCTCATCCATCAAATAAACAATCATGTTAGCATAACTTTGAATAATATTTAGTTGAGACACCATTCAAAAAATACATAAAATTATAAGTTTTCGTTAAGCATAGGAAATCCTTGAACCTCCCACGCCATACAAAGCATTCCACTGCATCAGCTCACTCATCAGTCATCATTATAGATCCCTCGGAAGCAAAACTGGCAGTAACCTGCAGCGGGAAAAATACTCTTTCATATTCGGTAAACCATTCACTTGAGAGCAAACATGTGTAGCACATACATGGCCACATTACTTGACAGAACATGAAAAAGGATATTGTAACGCAGAAATTGTGATGTTGGACATGACCAATGCAAGGATGCCATAATACAAAACATATGATTAATAATATTATATTTGCTTTTAGGAATGTATTATTATACTATGAATCACAATTATAAATTGTTCAGCCAGTTTTTCAAAAAAAAAAATTAGTACAATTAACTTCTTCATTAGAAATTTCATAACTTGGAAGATCTAGCTCAACATGAATTCGATACTGCATAAATGTCGTTGATCTTTTTCTACAAATTTATAAACCGTGTGGCTAACTTGTTATGCCACATATGACATACATTTCACAACTATAAGCCCTTCTTGAAACATTTCAAATGGTGAAAAAGAAGTGTTGTACAGTACTCTATCAACCATATTCAGGACCCCTTAGAGGAAGTGTTTGTGCTTCTAGAAACCACTATATATATATATATATATATATATATATATATATATATATATATATATATATGAAAATGATATTTTTCAGCACAAATGTGTAACAACTAATATGTACGATACACACGTAATGCAACATTTGCTTTGAAAATGGAAGATTTGACTTGAACCATCATTCCCCATTCATAAATATAATGTGTACATGTATCAAATGTATGTTCTAGATCCGGCAAAATGAGTGTAAACTCAATGGATAATTCACCCACATCGGCAAAATGGGTGAAAATCCAATGGATAACTCATATTCACCCACGTTTAATAGGTTACCTGATTCTTTACCTGCCTCATGTCTTCCATGTTCAAAGACCTTAGAGTAATTACTCTTTCACTTTCTTCATTTTTCTCCGAATTATCTTCTGAATTTTTTATTGTTTTTGTTCTCCGCTTCTTTTCCTGTAAATAGAAATTATTGGAAGAAAGAAAGTATTAGGTGCAAAAAACATAAATTGAGAAGAAAGGAGAAAAAAAGTTAGGAGCTTAGAATGAAAGAATTTATCAAATCATTCTCCCTCTCTTGCTGTATCAGCTCTCTCATAGGTCGATAAGTTGTTACGCACAAAATATGTTTTCGGTAGTTAATGCCAAGTCTCATCCCTAAATAATAAAAGTCCAACTTAATAATTGTCATTAAAATAACACGAACCTTAAGATCACTTTCAATATATCCTTTTGTCATAGTTGCAAGCTCCTTAAAATCTAGTTCTTCTGCCTTTTCTTTTGCCAAAAGCTTTCTCAAAAAAGAATAATTGTTTCCAAACAAAGGGAGTATATACAAACAATCTCTATTTTTATTTGAGTAAGTTATGGTGAACGATATTATTCTCCACAATGAATCACTATATACATGAACTGTAGAGATAAGTCTGACTAATGGTAAGTAAAAATCAAGGGTAACACACCTTTTATTGTTGAACTTCACAATAGTCCCCAATCTAACTCGAACCGATCTCTTACCAAACTGTTATCAAAACTGTTTGATAAAAATTCACAAAATTTACCAAAATGCTTTATTATACCAAACAATTGGATCGATGAGAAGGCTCTCCTTCCATTTCGTTATCACTGAAACAAAAAATCATTGCAAGGAATGCGAAAATTAGCTATACAAATCAACTCACACGCTTAATCCTGTTTCATATCAATCAATTATTGCATACAAAACTAAGCTTCAATATTCATCACTTCTCAAAAACAAAAAAAATTATTAAACCCACATAACACACTGCATCCAGATGTTACTTGTAACTAATATCTCAGGATGAACAGAAGTAGTAGTTAATATTGTAACATTTGGAGATGAAGACCCACACACTCTCTAGGTGTGGTGTGCGTTCACCTCAAGCATGAAAGTTTAAAGAATAGCATTCAAAAATTACAATTGAGAGAAGTTTCTGCAATTTGAATGGAAAGATAAAGTGAAAGTTTCCATCTTCCATGCAATGTGTCAAAAAAAGAAGCAGCATTCAAAGTAATTAATTTCCATCCTAAAGAAAAATCAAAGTGGAGCAAAAAGAAAAGCTCAAAGAAGGTTTGGTTAAATCAATGATGAATAAAGTACAAAACATGACAACAAATTCATTAATCTTCATGTAACGTGAGTTCTAATTGTCCATGGCAAACTTACATTAGCAGAGGAATTAACCATATGGGTATCTGCAGAACTTGGGAATTTATCTTTCTTAAGCCACAACCATATCTTGGAGAAAAAGCACATCATTCACAATAATTTCCATCCTAAAGAAAATTCAAAGAGGAGCAAAAAGAAAATCTCAAAAAAGCTTTGGTTAAATCAATGATGAATAAATTACAAAACATGGCAACAATTTCATTAATCGTCATGTAACCTGAGTTCTAATTGTCGATGACAAACTTACATTAGCAGAGGAATTAACCATATGGGTATCTGCAGAACTTGGGAATTTATATCTTGGAAAAGAAAAACACTCACCTTTGCTTATGGATCACTGGCCTGAGTTGTGGCTTGAATACAGAGGCTCCGACGACCCACATAATTGCCATGTTGCTTCACATCTCCCTCTCTTTCCTGTATTCTCCACCAACAAAACAAAAATCAACATTGAATACTTAAATAAAAAAATAAAATAAAAAACAAAATTCATGAATTTAGACAAACCCAATATATCCAAGTATTCAACGCAAAAGTTGCAAATAAAATAAGCCTAATAAAATTTCCAATCAAAAATCAATATATATTGGTTTACAACAGAAACTTAGATGCATATGTTGAGATTATGATAATAACAAAATGAAGATTGAGAGAGAAAATGAAAGGGAACTTACTGTGATCTGGACAAAGGTGTCAAGGGGCATGACATATTGATGGAAGCCATTTGTTTGAAGCTTCTTAACGGTTAAATTGTTTGAAAATTTTCCAATTTTTTGGTAAATAATAAGTATACCCAATTGGGGCTTTGGTCTTGCCTTTTATCGGGAAGGAGAAGAATGAAGAAACAACTGGGAAACGACCGAACCAATTCCTAGGTCAGCTGTTAGCTACCCGTGTCACAAACCAATCATTCATCATCTGTCGAATTTGATGGGAGAAAAGATAGGGGTGAGCGTAGTGAAGAAGAGGAAGAGGAAGAGGAAGAGGAAGAGGAAGATGAAGAGAGAAGAGAGAAGAAAGGAACGATTGGGAAATTGAAAGGAGCGAGAGAAGTGGAGCAGGTATGGAACTGAAATAGGGGTGAGTACTGGTGAGGGTAGTGAAAAAGAGGAAGAGGCAGACGAAGAGAGAAGAGAGGAACGGTTTTGGCTCGATTCCAATTTAGCGTCAGTTTTTTTCAATTGAGCGAGTTAACTCTTAATTGAATTGAAGAATCGGATTTTAAATTGATTTTGAAATTGATTTGAAATTGATTGAGTTGGAGAGGCTGTGCTGTATTTATATATAAGGATTGATTAAGGACACTAATCATGAGAAAGCTAAACTTGGTCTGATAGTGGGAGAGAGAGACTAAGAAGCATATACCCAATTTTCAGCAATTACAATTCTCATACTCCTCTTCCATCCGTCTCTTCCAAGTCCAATTATCAGTTCAAGTTCCATATTTCATTCCCCAATTGTTTAAGTTTCTATATATTTCTCTACTACCAAAACATGAGTATTCATCAAATTCTCTAAAGATTGAAGTTGGTAACTGAAATTGAAGAGAAATTGGAGTAAGGTGCAGTCCAAAAAAAGAAGAATTTAACTCAACTAATTTAAAGTTGGAGAAAGGATTTGATCATAACATCAAGCTACAAAGAGGTAAGTTAGTTTTATTTGTTAAGTTCATGAATTGAGATAGAGAATAGTTGATTGTTGCTATATATTGATGTGCTTGGTTGTGAATTGGTATGATAAAGATAGTAAATGAAATCTGGAGCGATAAGGATGGAAATTTTAGGGCTATACCATGCCTAATCATGTATGAAATCTGGAAATTTAGATTATGCATGTAAGATGCTTAATAAAATACCTCAAATTAAAGAGGTTTAATGCTTAAAATTTGAGATTTGAGCAAAGCTTGATGCTAAGAGATATGTAAATGTGAAATTTAAGATAGCTTGAACCATGTGGATGGTTTAAATTCAGTTTAAAATTGAAATCAAAAGATTTTACTAAATTAGTTTCAAGCTAAAATTTATGAAGAGCTGGGAATTTTAAGCCTCTATAAGTATGCCTTAGAGAATCCATTTTGGGCAATTAATAATTTTCTAAAATACTATGTAGTTACACCTCAAACATATCCAAAATTGAAGTTAACCGGATGTATGGTTTGCAATTTATTAAGTCGCAAAGTAGGTAGGAAAATAACAAAGTTGTTGGAAATCTGGAAATTTCTAAGTTTGAAACTGTTGTGAATTGGCTGTTTCGGGTCACTGTTTCGAAAACTTGCCAAACTCTTTTCATACATGTTATATTTTTTAAAAATAGCATGAGGTAGAACATATTCAAAAATATCTTCAATCAGATGTATAACGAATGAGATAAAAATTCCCAAAACTAGCCCGAGAATTACAAAAATGCAAATTTTCAGAATCTAGATAGATTTTGGGCAGCACCTTTGGGAAATTTTCTGTATCGAATGGTAAAAGGACTGAAATCAGGCCTACATGGTGTTAAATTAGATGAAATAAGCTTTAATTTGGCGTAAGAATGAACCAAAACGGATAAGTAACGAAGAAATTATGATTAAACAAAAAACAAGGTTCGTTAACGATTAAAATAGTTCAAATGAGTTTTATAATTCGTTTTAAAACGAAACTTGGAGGATTGATATATTGTGACATATGATGATATAATTAGACGTTTAATAGCGTATTTTGACCTATAATTAACCTATAATATTGTAAATAAATCTAATAAATTTGATAAAGTTAAGAATGAATTACTAAGCATGAAAAATACAAAGTTAAGTTAAAAGGTCATGGGATATAAATGCATTAACCTACATAACAACCTTATGTATGCTATATAGGTGCGATATGAGATTGCATTGCTTCGAGTATGCGATATCAAGTAGACCTGATAACAATTTGCAATAAAGGCATATTTTTCTGTTTACTTGTATTATGTGAACTCGATGTTGGTTATTTACAATTATTATCGCATTATAATGAAATCCTTGTAAATATGTTGAAATTTATTTTTTGAATGTCAATTTTATACGATTTACTAAAGTCAAATTATGACTAAAGTTAATTGAGTTATAAAACTCAATTTGTTTGTGATATGTGAATGGAGATATGTGAGAAATGTTATGTTTTGTAACATATGAAGTATGATCTAAATACAATATGATGAAATTGAAAGACCGCATATGAGATGTATGAAGTATATGTAAATGCATTACATAAGATTTATGATGCATGTATAAAATGCACAACATGAGTTACATGATGTGAAAGTAGTATGCACACAAGCCAATCATGTTTGATGATAAAACATATAATTTGTAAAAATCTTATTCATTTATAAATAAAAGAATTATTTATTAAAGACTTTAATTTATCTACATGGTGCTGCTTTCTAATATGTGATAAACTCATAGTTTAATTTGAACAATGCTTTTAGAATTATGATGATGATCATCCTAATGAGATATAAATTCCTAAATATCTCACAAACTAAAATGGTTCCTAATCGTTGGATTAATAAAAAAAGGATTAGTGAATCTGGATAGATTTGTACATACGTTGCTTTCTCATTAGATGATGATGATTGATCTAATGATCATTTTTGTAGAGACACTAACTCAAGTATGTAGACGTTTATTGGAGTACAAGTTCACTGAACGCGACTCACTACCTAATGGAGTTTTACTTGTCTGTCAATAGGAATTCTTGTAGTAATAGTTTTGAGACCCTAGATTTTATGAATAAAGATTTAATTTTCTCGAAATAATTTTTTTAATATTATAGTGTGGATTTGATATAATGTTATAGTTGTGGGTAGTATTTATAAATTTTGTAAAGTATGCAAGTTGTTGTATAATATTCGATTGGTCGGGAAATATTCTTTTTGTTATAGAATATCCGTACGACGGTACAATCATTGGTGGACCCCGCAACGGAATTATACTCGGATTGAGAAAACGACAAAATACTTTATGAAAATAACGGCGGAAGGTTTATCGTTAACTGTTGAAACACCCGGTGTTAAAAGTACAGTAATACGCGTGGTTACATAGTAGTACACGGTATTGATTATTGATGCTTATGGGAGAAGTCACTCAGTATTGTTCAATCGGGTATTCGGGACACTTTTCGTGTCGGAGTACTATTCACGAGTTACTATTCACGAGTTACTATGCACGTGTTATTATTCATGAGTTACTATTCACGAGTTACTATTCACGGGGTACTGTTGATCACCCATAAAATATATTTCTTTTCGGTCCAAATCATTTTGGGTACAATATTATTCTATGAGGAGATGTGCTAATTTTTCAGACCGTTGATTGAAGATATAATAATAAATCAATATGGACCGCTGGTGGAAAGTTATAATAGTGAATCAATATGGATCGCTAGTTTAAAGTTATAATAGTAAATCAGTATGGACCGTTGCTTTAAGTTTTAATAGTAAACCAATATGGACCGTCCGTTTAAAAGTAAATCAATCTGGACCGTTTATGAATTAGTTACTATTCAGTCCATTTTCCTATAAATAGAAACTCATTCCTTCATTATTTCTTACGAATTCACTGAAACTCTAGAGAGAGAAATTATAGAGAGAGAGAAGAAAAGTATTCTGCTACTTCACTACTCCGATATCAAGTTTCTTTTACGGTAAGGGATATTATTTGTTGTACCCGTAAGGGGTATTATTTCTTTTGTATTCATGAAGAGAACTTTTGTTATTCCATTATTTATTATTCTGTTGGAATAACCTGTATACGCGGACTACCCTATACTTGGTGAAATTCTTCTGTTATTCCATTCTTTATTATTCTGTTGGAATAACCTGTATACGCGGACTCCCCTATACTTGGTGAAATCCTTATGTTATTCCATTCTTTATTATTTTGTTAGAATATCATGTCGGTGCGTTTTACGCCGGACCTGTTTTCATTATTTATTATTCTGTCAGAATATCCTGTCTGTGCGTTTTACGCCAGACCTAGTTTCATTATTTATTATTCTATCGGAATATCCTGTCTGTGCGTTTTACGCCGGACCTGGTTCCATTCTTTATTATTCTGTTGGAATATCCTGTCTGTGCGTTTTACGCCGGACCTGGTTCCGTTATTTATTATTCTGTTGGAATAACCTGCCTGTGCGGTCTATCGCATGTATGATGATTTCTTTTGTTATTCCATTCTTTATTATACTCAGTTGGTTAAAACTTTGACTTCTATACTCCATGAAATTAGTGGAATATCCTTGATATTTACGCTTCATCCAGTATCTTTTCATGGAAATATTCTTCTGAGCATTCTTGAATTTTACTCTACAAAGCAGTATCATGTTGACAATTTAGACGTTATCAGTTCCTAGAATAATTAATTCTTGAACTTGTTTTATTGAATTCTTATATTATTATCATCATCCTCATGTTTATATTTTGTTGAAAGTCATCTATGGCCTGTAGTGCATAGATGGACTTGGTATGATTATGACCAGGGATTATTCGATGTAATCATGACCTTAATGTTACAAATGATGTGAAAAAAAAAAGTCCTCATTGGCCCGTAGTGCATTGGTGGACAATTTTTAGTATGATTATGGCTATGGATTCTCTTTGGTCGTAGTGCAAAGATAAATTATTTTATGGCATGATCAGGACCGTTGATGAAAACATGATTATCTTTATCCGTAGTGCATGGATAATTCGTGGTCGTGATACTAAAGAATATCATTGGCCGTAGTACAGGGGTGATTCGATGATGTGGATTATTTATTAAGCTGAGTCCCAGCGATAAAAGTGATGAAAAATCTTTTAAATCATAGAAGATAGTAGATTTTATTCCCTACTTGACTCTTCTAATTGATTGCTTGTTCCGCTGCAGTTAAACTTGATATTTGTTATATTGTATCAGTTTAACACTGTTTAAGGCTAATGATAATTTATTCTGCATTATCTTAGTCATAATATTTCTTACTGGGCTAGTTGAGCTCACCCTTTTGCTTTCATTGTTCTCTTCAGGAAATGAGAACATAACGGGGACTAGTCGGGAAACGGAGTGATGGCTCAGATGATAGCATTAGTAGTCCTCACTATTCTATGAAATAGTGTAAAAATAAATGTATTGAGGACTTATTTTGAGTTTGAATCCTGTTTAGAAGAAAGTGTTGTATTAAAACTCACAGCTTATGTTTTGTCGTATCTTACACAACAGTTGTATAATTTAGTTTGTATTTGTATTCTGTACCATGTATTTGGCGACTCAGAATAGGTGATGTATACCTATTTTGGGGGCGTCACAATAGTAGTATAAGTGATACTTAGACTTGAGATCATCATAGTATCTTGTGTAAGATGAATTAAACTTTGACATATTCCTTAAGACCCTTAGGGTATATTAAAGGGTATGCCCGAATATAACAAGTTATATATGGAGATTATAAATTATTAACAAAGAATTTACCGCTTCTAGTAAAAGAAGAGAATATCCTATGTGATTCGATAAATGACAACACAGTAGTCATTGGCCAAGGCAGAATGAAATTAGAAAGGAGGTTCTAATTAGCATTATTTGGAATTGTGCATTTGAGAATCGAAATACATAAAATTAAATAAAGTAGGACTTGACAGTAATTTCATGTCATATATTTAATTGGGACATTGTATGCTGAAAGGATTGAATTGTACGGTAACTATTTACTCAAAAGTTTTTTTTATTATTAATGTTGTAATCTATATTATCTGAAAAGTCGTTGATCGCTAAGGAGGCATATCCTTATTGTAGAATAAATGTTATTTATTTAAATAAATTAATAGATTAATTTATTTATTTAAATAAGATTAGAATTATTCTAATTGATTTATTCACAACCGGTTTAATATGAAGAACCTAAAGGGTCACACCATAAAAGGAAGAATATTTATTTATGAAGTAAATGCCATCGTAATAATAAGTTAAGTGTATTTAATTTAATCTATGTTGATAGAATAAATTAAAAAACTTAATATTTATTATTTAATATTTTGAAAATATTAAATATAAATTAATATGAGGAGTCTTATTATTATTATTACTATTATTATTATATAATTCCTAAAGGAGTTTGGGAATTAATAATTAATTAATAAAATTTACTCTCATATATTCCTAATAAGATTAGGAGACTAATTAACTAAAATAGTTTAATTAATTATTCCTAATAAGATTAGGAAGCCTATTTAATTAAAAGAAATTAAAATAAAACTCAATTTTTAAATTGTTTAGGAGGGTTGCCCACATTTATAAATAAGATGAGTCTTATTTTGATTTGGGGTTAATGACAATTCCAAGAGTTGGGAGAGTACTCACATAATTATTGATGATTATTCCATATCTAAGATTGTTATTGAATATTCGTATGTATTGTAATTTCTTTAACTCAAATTTTAATTATTAGTTACCATCATGTTAAGTGGGTAATTATTGCTGATTTAACCACGTCTAGGATTATTATTGTTCATTCGTAATTAGTGCAAGTTCATTAACTCAAATTGAGCTTTAAATTTTAAAAGCGTGACTGGTGGATAACTATTGTTGGTTATTAACATCTATAAATATTATTGTTGATTGCAAATAGTGCAATTGATTTCTTCCTATTGTTGAACAGTTTATGACCTAGGTCTCAACTAATTGTTTTGGCGAGACTAATATTTGTTGAAACTTGATACGTTTTAGTATTGGAACTAAGTTGTTATTGAAAGGTCAATGCCAATTATTTCGGCTAGATCCATATAGATATTATAGGTTGAAATCTTTAACATTTCTTTAAATCCAAACCATATTGTTGTGGTACGGACTCTTAATGTAAAACTGAGATGAACAACCTTTATATAAAAGGAAACTTTATGGTCGGACATCCAACTGTTGCGCTATTTTTGAGTATTATGCATAATATCAGGTATAACGGGGTTGGCCGCTCCAGGTACTTGCAGAGATTTATAGTTTAGTTTTTATAGCAAACTTATAATCTGGGGGAAATTCGGTATTGTATGCTCATAATTCCTCGATTTGTTCATGATCCTATTGTGATCACTTAGCATAAAATCTGGGAATATCCCTTTTTGTTATTGTAGTATTATTATCTCTTGGTAATCAATTGAACATTATTGAAGCTTCGTAAGAGTTTTGCTCTTTCATCATTGAATTGTTGTTTAGAATGAAAGTCGATAAAGTCTTGTTATTGATAAATGATTTATTCAGCTACTTCGAAATCCGTTGAGTATTATTGAATTCCTACCGAATCTAGACTCTAATATTCTTGATTCATATTTCTTATCGTATGCTTTAACTTGCGGAGCAAAGTCGTTGCTCACCCTTGCTTAAATATAACATTTCAGCTTATGAGGAGGTAGCAGGAGGGGAAGATAAAGACAAAGGCAATGACATAATTCAGGAGTAGTTATTATGACTTTAATTATTATGTTTTTATATGTAAACCTTTTTATATATATAAAGGTATGTATGTTATGTTAAGGTTAGACAATCTAGGATATTGTATTAATTAAATTAACTAATGGTATGTTTGATAATATTCATAAATGAATGTGCAGTTAGATGTTATTTGTATGATGGATCGTGAGCACCAGACCCGGGGTTAGGTAACCCGGATTTGGGGGCGTCACAAAATTTATTCACATATGAAATAAGATTACATGTTTCCTAAAATTAAAGATGTTTAATTTTGATAAGGAGTATGATTAAAAATATTTTATTTTTTCAGCAATTTTAAGTTAAAATAAAGGAGTTTATTTTGTACTTGAAATTGGATTTCTTGTTAATTAAAATAAAAGAGTTTATTTTGATTTGAAATTTGATTAAAAATAAAGGAGTTTATTTTTATTCAAAATTGGATAAAATAAAATAATAAGTTTATTATGATTTAAACTTTGATTAAAATAAAAAGAGTTTATTTTGTTTCAAAATTGGATTTTTAGTAAGCTTTTAATTGCCCATTAAATTGATATCAATGCATATATGGAATGGATTTATTATTAATGAGATGAATGTTTATTTATTAATATATATGATGATATTTGTGATAATAAATATGATTGATTATGGACTATTAACCAATGTAATTGGATTTTATTTTAGTTAATGCATGAATGTATGAGTTTTATTAAATAAGGTATGCGTACCTCGTCTTCTCTAGTTTTTCTCAATGTATATTCTATCTCCCTCTGATGTACTTCCCCTTTAATGTTGATCAAGATTTTTATTTTTATAAATAGTTTTGTAATAGGAATGGTTAGAATTAAAATTTTGAAGAATTAGAGACCAAGGAGCAAAGAGCGCTTAAAGACCCGTTTGTAATGGAGCTCATGTTTAAATGTAATAGTTATATTTAAATTTAATTCTTGCAATCCTAGGTTTAACCTTTTGGTTCACTTGGTGGCTCTAGTGAACCAAACTAGATTAAAGTCCATAATCAATCCGGGTAGAATATATTATTCTATATGTATATATATATATATATATATATATATATATATATATATATATATATGTGTGTGTGTGTGTGTGTGTGTGTGTGTGTGTGTGTGTGTGTGTGTGCGCACTAAACAAGATGAGACAATTAATAACAAACCCCTCAAAGATATTATATTAAGTAGTAACGTTCAAAGATATTTGGAATATCGAACGCCGCCTTCTAGCATGATAAAAACAATAGAGTATTGAATATTTAATTTGAGTTTGTTGTGCACACACAAGGCAATTATTAAATATTTGAGATGTTGTTTTTAGTACATATGATGTTTATAAGGAATTGAACATTACCGCTTTGTTGTGCATACACAAGGGCTATAGTTTTCTCTTCACGTATATGAAAATGATGGGTCTGACTTAACTTAAATCATTTTAGTTCAGATGTGCACACACTTAAAATTGCTTGCCAAGGACAGAATTCAGGAGTAGTTATTTTGACTTTAATTATTATGTTTTTATATGTAAACCTTTTTGTATATCTGAAGGTATGTATGTTATGTTAAGGTTTGATAACCTGGGATATTGTATTAATTAAATTAACTAATGGCATGTTTGATAATATTTATAAATGAATGGGTAGTTAAATATTATTTGTATGATGGATCGTGATCACCAGACCCGAGGTTAGGTAACCCGAATTTGGGGGCGTTACAGATTGGTATCAAAGATGTAGGTTATAAACCTTAAATGGGGGGGGGGGGAAACTTAGGAATATAACCATAAGCAAGATAGAGAAAACTCATTTAGAGTTATAAGTGAGAGATTGAAGAAATGAATCAATAGTAGGATATGTGGATACTTAGTATTTATGGATGGTGTACTGATGATGTACAAATTAAGATTGTTTAAAACTGATTGTAGGATATCCGGAGATGATGAAATCATTACAGAGATGTTGGCAGCTATTGCACCAATGCCAATAGCTGAGGTGGCAGCTCAGAGTGAGTCAGTTGAAAAATTTGTAAGAGACGAACTTATGGTGAATCTGGGAAGCTATCATGGCGAGTATCTCGAAATGGAGCTGAATGAAGAGGAAGAAGTAGATTCTAAAGAAACTAAGGTAGAGTCAGAAATTAAGGCCGAAGTGGGAGAAAAAGGTGGAGTGGGAATTGAAAAAGAGTTAAGTATCTACAGAAGTTAAGGAACTACGGAAGTAAAGTATATCTTTTGGAAGAATTGTGGAAGACGGAGAGGGTATTACGCAAGATGACAGAAGAACGAAACGATCTGAAGGCATAAGTGAAAAGAATCATTTGGGGAGAATGTATGATGGGTAAAAAGGTGTGTTTCAATTGCAATCAGGAAGGACAAGTTTCGCCAAATTGTCTTAAGCTAAAGAAAGAAGGATGTTTTTCATATGGTGGAATGGGTCACAGGTTCAACAAGTGTCCTAGGAAGCAGACAGGTGAAGGGAGTGGACCATAGAAAGATTAAGCCTGAGCAGTAGTGCCTTTTTGCAGTGAGATGATAAATTAAGATTGTAGTATTGTAAGCGATGAGTAGGTATATATATATATATATATATATATATATATATATATATATATATATATATGAATGTAATCCTTGTTTTATATGAATGTTAAGATAATTTTTGTAAATCTCAACTTTTTGTATAAAGTTGTAGTAGTTAATCCCGACTTTTGTCAAAAAGGAATAGTAAATGATTATAGCAGTATGTGTTATATATGTACTGAAAAGTACTATGTACTATTTGAATGAATATGAATGTAATTAAAGTGATATGATTATATGTTTGATTAAGTAAATAAATTTGGAGGGTTAAGATAGTACTTTGTCTATCTAATAAGTTATTAATTCAACAAGTTGAATTTGTTAATCTAGGAAGCTGAATTGCTCTGAGTTTAAAATTTTGTGTTAAATTCTTATTATACTAATAATAAGATGTAGTGTAGAGATAAAGGATTAAAATAAGTATTTATTTAATCAGATAATGCCGCCAAGAAAGGGAAGTATGAAGAAAATATGGAAGTACAATTTTTGAATCTGAAGCAGAAGGATATGACAGTGTCGTAATACTTCGTCAAGTTCAACGAGTTAGCTAAATTTGCTCCACATCATGTAGACATCGAGGAACTCAAAGCGCGACGTTTTAAGAACAGATTAAAAACATTGGTACTCAATAAGAAAGATGTGCTGCAAATTGATTTTTTTTCAACTTTGTTGGAGAAAGCAATTATCGCTGAGGGAGAAATTGAAGCCGTATCAAAGAATATTCAAGAACAAAGAAAGGAGACTAAAGAAAATAATATGATAGGTGGCAGTGGAGGCAGTAATTCTAACAAACTTAAGAGGAATGACAATATTAACTCGGGAAATAAACTAGGAGAGAGTAGGAAAAGAGATGAGCCGTGTGCAATGTAGCACCCCCTTCCCGAAAAGGAAAGGGAGGTCATATGCAAAGCACAACAAACCTCAAAATAAGTAAACAGAGCACTAATGACTTCAAATATGTAAAAATGATATCCATAAATAAAGTATTAAATACAATTCTCCGAATATAGTAAAAATAATCAAAACCTAAAATTGAATCAAACTAGATGGTCAAAGGCAACTCTCTCATCACATTAGCCTTGAATTACCCCTGCAAACCGGCCGGAAGAAAAAACACAGCATGAGCCAAATGCCCAGTACGGATACGATACAAAAGATATACAAATGAAATACGAAATCAACAAAGACAAAATATTTCCTCTGACAAAAAAATAAAATCTCCAAAGATTTGAATAGAATATATCTAAACCAACGGATTTAACGAAACAAACAGAAGAGTAAAGAAACTAATGAACTGAAATAACTAACCTAATTAATTGAACAAAGCAGAAACCAACAAAACTAATACAATAAAATAATAGGCTGAAACAAATGGCTGGGGTTATTTCATACCGCTTGAGCTCAGAAATATACCTTGCCACACAAGTAAGTCAAAATAATGTCACACAGACAAATCAAACAATGCCACACAGGCAAATCAAATAATGCCACACAAGTAATCAAAATAATACCACACAGGCACTCACACTTTGGACTGCGAATCCAAATGTATGCAAATCGGATAGGTGTGTTTGGAACAACATCGCCAATCCGCATAACAAAAAACTAGGGTTAACTCATTCGCCTCCCACAACAAAACACCAAATGGCCCACTTCCTCCGGAGCCCAAACAGAGACGCCGTGGACTAATCACACCACCACGAAAAGTGTCATGCCTCTCGTGCCAAGACGACATGCCTGTGGTACCCCCACAGGTGGTTATAGCTCAGGTATACCCTATAGTATATTCTAACAAAAATATCATGTCACAACACATGCGACACAATACCAACAAAAGGGTTCTATATGTACATGTTGAACCAAATCAAATTATAGTCACAAGGTCTCAAAAAGAAGGTAGCAACATATACCGCTCAACAATTATAAAAAATAAATACTAAACATGATATCCTAATTCAAAGAGTACAAATACGAGTCATATGTATCAACTCCAAAATGAAACTAATATATTTATTTCACAGGAAACAATTTTGTGAAATCATAACAGAATACGAAATAAGGAAACAAACGAACAAATCAAATTTAACAAGAGTATCGCTGAAAGAGTACGGAATTGAGCAACGTAATACCAAAAATTCATATTCCAAATATAACTCGTTAAGTTCCTTCCGTCCGAACTAATTACACAAATTAATAGAAATAAATTAATAATTCATACGCTAAATTACTAATTAATAAACCTTTTTCCCAAGATTTATTATTATTATTATTATTATTATTATTATTATTATTATTATTATTATTATTATTATTATTATGTTCTTGTAAATTTTAATTTTTTTGTATAAATATTTTTGAATAATCTTACATAATACATTAGTCAACATATTATAATTGTTAACTAAATTATCATAGCAGTATGTATATACAATAGTTATATAACAATATCCATGATATTTTCCAACTTAGAAGTTCATCCAATTTCATATTCATACTCTAATGATTTCATTACTCCATATGGGAACATGGCAATTTTTTTTAATAATCCTCAATTCCCATTACCATCACAGGACTCTTTAATGACCATGACACATTCATGAAAACATAAGCATTAAATCATCAACTTTACATATAAGCAGTCAGGATGTGTCCGATCAATCACATACATATACTTACGATTGTAATATAATAATATATCTATACCAATTGAAGAAAGCTTATCATATGATACTCAAAGTCATCTTACCTGGCTTAAATTTCTTATTCCAAACGGTAGATAAACAAGATATATTCGTCTCCTTTTCTTATTGTTCCGCTACGCAACTTCTCCACAGTAAGAGGCGACTTCCTCCTCTTTCTCTTTCTTAGGTTGTATAATAAAAAATAAGATTAGGTTTAGTTATTTATTCACTTAAAAACAGATTTTATTAATTAATATATTTATCAACTCTCCAAATTTTAATAGGATTTTAAAATTACACAATTATAAATTAGACCCACTTAGTTTAAAGCGCAATTTTACCAATTAAATTTTACCCATCACTTATTATTTATTAACCCATATAAATTAAATGACCACTTTGACCCAAATAAAATACAAAGTCCAATTAATATATTGTTAATATATATATATATATATATATATATATATATATATATATATATATATATATATATATAATCTCATTTTATTTAATATAATTATTTATTAATTTTTTTTACTGGGTATTACATCACCTACCCCTTAAAAAGGATTCCGTCCCCAGAATCAAAAGAATGAACGTACCTAATTATCAAAAAGATGCGGATACTCCGCTCGAATAGACTCCTCTATCTCCCGAGTAGCTTCCCGCTCCGAATAATTTTACCACAAGACTTTAACAAAAGGAATTATCTTCCTCAATTTTAATTTAATCAGTTATTTAATTATCTACTAAAAAAATTTAATTTTCCAAACAAAACAAGGAAAAAAAGAGGGAAACAAAATCATTTACCTTTTCCAATTTAAATACAATTGTATAAGATAAAATCAATTAATATTTAATTATTAAAAAATGGGTTATTACATTTTTCACCCCTTAAAAATAATTTCGTCCTCGGAATTCAAATAAGTTACTTAAAATTTTATTTTAGTTTTTATTTAAATTACATAATTATTCATAAACTTTAATTAAGATGTAGCGCCGCCATTTGTAACGATCAAGCCTGGCAAGTCCATCGGTCCACACAATTATCCATGTACTCGTAAAAGATTCGTAAGCTATCGTGTCAAGCCTTGGTAAGGTTCTTCGCATTAAATCATATGATCCACTGTTGGTGCGGGCCCCCCATTAATATCTTTGAGTTTCATTCTTGCAAACGAACGTACTCTTCGGAACATAATTCGAAAACACATAATTTTCTTTTCATCTAAATACGATTCGAATACCCAAAATATTTAAAATTATCTTTAACTCGTAAAATGTTTATGTTCCACACATGACCGGGATCTAACAAATTTTTTTTAATTTTTTTTATTTTATATAATTTCATGCAAAACTTCAATGACATCGGATAAACAAAATAATTGTACTAATTATATCACCAACTCACCCTCAGAGCTCAATAGTTTCAATAGATCATAACCTCAAATTAAACAAGTTCTTAAATATTATTATACCAAAAATATACTACTAAGATCTCTTTATCACCGTATCAAACTCCAAGTCACATATTCTACCATCTGCATAAGCGAACTACAACTATTCAAGATCTCTCAAAATCAATTGAATTTCATCACTTACTATATAATCATATATTAAATCAATCATCCCTTATTGCAAACCTTAATCTAATAAATTTCAATGTCTTCCCATACTATCACAAAGAAACTTCATAGAACATAACTCCAATATTCTACTAGAAAATAGCCACAAAATTGATCATTAACTCCAAATGATTAATCTAATTACCTCGAATATCAATAACTCAAATTACAAGAAATCCTCTATACTTAATAATTTTCACTTTATCATAGTATGCCATCAATACTCAAACCTCAAATTATCCACAAGCTTAACATAAATCAAAACCTAACTCAAATCAAATCTTCAATTCAACAATCATAAAAATTGTCAAAAAAAAACAACTCTAACAAAAATAGTTCTCCAATATCAAATACTCGTCGATACAAATACTCACATCATAATCGCATCTCATATAAAATCATTTCTTACCTATACAAAGTATAATTTTATTCACTTCAATGATTAAATCGTAATTCTCAACTAAAATCATTACTCAATCAACTTAATAAATTATTCCACTTTCCTCCAATCAACTACTAATCGAAAAGAAATTGACAGTTGGTCAAAAAAAGACCAACCAAACAAAGAACAAAATCGAATCAAACTCCTACGTCTACCAAATGGTTTACCCATAACTCATAGGTCAAACCTAAATATATTTTCTACAAGAAAGAACCTAAGCTTTGATACCATCTCTGTAACACCCCTTCCCACAAAGGAAAGGGAGGTCACGTGCAAAGCACAACAAACCTCAAAATAAGTAAACAGAGCACTAATGACTTCAAATATGTAAAAATGATATCCATAAATAAAGTATTAAATACAATTCTCCGAATAGAGTCAAAATAATCAAAACCTAAAATTGAATCAAACTAGGTCAAAGGCAACTCTCTCATCACACTAGCCCTGAAGTACCCCTGCAAACCTGCCGAAAGAAAAAATACAGCATGAGCTAATGCCCAGTACAGATACAAAGATACAAAAGATATACAACTGAAATATGAAATTTACAGAAACAAAATATTTCCTCTGACAAAAAAATAAAATCTCCAAAGATTTGAATAGAATATATCTGAACCAACGAAATTAATGAAACAAACAGAAGAGTAAAGAAACTAATGAACAGAAATAACTAAACCAATTAATTGAACTGAGCAGAAACCAACAAAACTAATACAATAAAATAATAGGCTGAAACAAATGGCTGGGGTTATTTCATACCGATTGAGCTCAGAAATATACTTTGCCACACAGGCAAGTCAAAATAATGTCACACAGACAAATCAAATAATGCCACACAAGCAAATAAAATAATGCCACACAAGCAAACAAAATAATGCCACACAGGCACTCACACGTTGGACCACGAATCTAAATGTATGCAAATCGGATAGGTGTGTTTGGCTCAACATCGCCAATCCGCAGAACAGAAAACTAGGGTTAACCCATACGCCTCCCACAACAAAACACCAAATGGCCCACTTCCTCCGGAGCCCAAACGGAGACGCCGTGGACTAATCACACCGCCGCGAAAAGTGTCATGCCTCTCGTGCTAAGACGACATGCATTTAGTACCCCCACAGGTGGTTATAGCTCAGGTATACCCTACGGTATATTCTAACAAAAATATCATATCACAACACATGCGACATAATACTAACAAAAGGGTTCTATATGTACATATTGAACCAAATCAAATTATAGTCACAAGGTCTCAAAAAGAAGGTAGCAACATGTACCGCTCTACAATTATAAAAAATAAATACTAAACATGATATCATAATTCAAAGAGTACAAATACGAGTAATATGTATCAACTCCAAAATGAAACTAATATATTTATTTCACAGGAAACAATTTTGTGAAATCATAACAGAATTCGAAATAAGGAAACAAACGAACAAATCAAATTTAACAAGAGTATCGCTGAAAGAGTACGAAATCCGTACCTGAATTGAGCAACGCAATACCCAAAATTTATATTCCAAATATAACTCATTAAGTTCCTTCCGTCCGAACTAATTACACAAAATAATAGAAATAAATTAATAATTCATACGCTAAATTACTAATTAATAAACCTTTTTCCCAAGATTTATTATTATTATTATTATTATTATTATTATTATTATTATTATTATTATTATTATTATTATTATTATTATTATTATGTTCTTGTAAATTTCAATTTTTTTGTATAAATATTTTTGAATAATCTTACATAATACATTAGTCAACATATTATAATTGTTAACTAAATTATCATAGCAGTATGTATATACAATAGTCATATAACAATATCCATGATGTTTTCCAACTTAGAAGTTCATCTAATTTCATATTCAAAATCTCATGATTTCGTTGCTCCATATGGGAACATGGCAAATTTTTTTAATAATCCTCAATTCCCATTACCATCACAGGACTCTTTAATGACCATGACACATTCATGAAAATATAAGCATTAAATCATCCACTTTACATATAAGCAGTCAGGATGTGTCCGATCAATCACATACATATACTTACGATTGTAATATAATAATATATCTATACCAATTGAAGAAAGCTTATCATATGATACTCAAAGTCATCTTACCTGGCTTAAATTTCTTATTCTAAACGGTAGATAAACAAGATATATTCGTCTCCTTTTCTTATTGTTCCGCTACGCAACTTCTCCACAGTAATAGGCGGCTTCCTCCTCTTTCTCTTTCTCAAGTTGTATAATAAAAAATAAGATTAGGTTTAGTTATTTATTCACTTAAAAATAGATTTTATTAATTAATATATTTATCAACTCTCTAAATTTTAATAGGATTTTAAAAATACACAATTATAAATTAGACTCACTTAGTTTAAAGCCCAATTTTACCAATTAAATTTTACCCATCACTTATTATTATTTATTAACCCATATAAATTAAATGACCACTTTGACCCAAATAAAATACAAAGTCCAATTAATATATTGTTAATATATATATATATATATATATATATATATATATATATATATAATCTTATTTTATTTAGTATAATTATTTATTAATTTTTTTACCGGGTATTACATGCAATTTGTGGGAAGAACCATCAAGGAATTTTTTTAAAGGGAAAAGGAGTATGTTTTAACTGTGGCCAAGAGGGACACATTTCTCCCAATTGTCCCAGTCCATAGAAATTGCCAAATTGTTTTTATTATGGATCATTAGATCATCAGATCTGGAACTTCCTAAAGAAGAATTCGAATAGGGGAAGCAACAACAAGGGAACCAACATTGGAACACTAATAATCAAAGAATTCGCTCAGAAGGGAAGAAACACGGTATTCACTTTTAACATAACGGTTCTAGACAGTGGCTGCATAGGAGGTGGTGGCAGATAAAGATTTTGGTCAGTAATATATTTGCGTACGTATTATTGGGTAGATATCGTTGTGAGTTGTTTCCATTTATGGATCCGAGTCACATGTTAATATATAAGTCAAAAAATAGTATTGTGTATATATAGGGAAATTGATGATACAACTTTAAAAGATATTAGAACGTAAGTAGTGATTCCGGGAATGGAATCCTTATAAGAAGGGGTGAATGTGAGGACTTGAATTTTGAACAATTCAATTTTTACGAATAATTTTTTTTTTATTAAATCGATATTATGTGAAGTATCTGTGATATGAGCGTAGTAAGATAGTCAAACTATATTTTTGACTAAGTACTATGAGTAAAGCTATGTTGAGCAGCTAATGAAAACTCTAACCCTAATTACGGATAGAGATTTGTGTATTAATACAGTTATTATAATTGTATCTATGATTATGTGTTTGGGCTATATATGATTAATGATTAAGTGTTCATTAGATAAGGTATAACCTTAAACCCTAATGGTAGATTAGAAAATCTTTGACTAAGAAACCCTAACGATTAATTAGGAAACCTAATTGTATTTTTGAAAACCCTAATATTTGATTTAGGAACCCTAAACCCTAATTAGCAAACCCTAATAGTGATTTTCAAACCCTAACAGTTAAGATTAAAGGGAATTATGTCAATTAACCAAACTACCCTTAAAATTATGTGGAAGATTACCAAAATACCCTTTTGGATGTGAAATTACTAAAATACCCTTTACTTAACTTTTAAGTTAAGAGATTTTCCAAATCTAGTGACTCACCACTTTGGATAACATCATGTGCTCTAAATCTAAACCAAATGAGATCTTATATGCCACCTAGCAAGATTTAAGTTCATTGAATCAAGATTGAGATATTAAAGAAAGAGAAAAATCAAGATAAGTCTCATTTGAGTTCTATACACTAGCCAAGCTTCTCTCACTCTCAAACCACGAAAACTAACTTGTAATTCAGTCCCTAGATAAGTCCATAACACCCCAAGATCATATTAGTAAGCAAGGATCAAAAGATTGTTCAAAGAGAGGTATAAACCCTAACCAAGCTTGATCTTGTATGTTTAGATAAATTTTGTGTTTTTGTGTTTATTTGAGTGTTATAAGATGTTATATAGTGATGTATGATGATATATCATAGATACATAACATCTAAGTGCTTAAAAATGAAGTTTTCAAAACTGTCAAGAACCCTAGATTTATGGCCTGACAGTCAAATGTCAAAGGCCATAGATCTAGATCTGTTAATTGTTAGACTTGTTTGATGTATCAGTGTTGTAGTGTGCTATGAGGGGAGTAATCTAGAAGTGGAATCATGTTCATATCATGTCTAAATTCCAAGATATTAATGGTCAAAGTGGGTTGACCAGTCATAAATTTCAGTTTCTGGGTAACCCAGAAAATCCCCATATTGGTCTGACAGCCTTTTGTTGGGATTAGATCTTGCATGTGTTATGTGTTTAGCTTCTGTAAATGTGTCATTGTTATAACCTGGTATATGGACTATAGGATCAAGATATTAGATCACATAAACAACCAACATGATCAAAGATATTAGCAGTCAAAGTAGGTTGACCAAGCATAATTTGAGTTTTCTGGAATTTCCAGAAAACTAATGAACATGATTTCTGACAAGGATTGACCAAGTCAGATCTTGAGATTGTGATGCAGTTAAGCTACCTAAGTGTAGTAATTTAATTATTTGACATGTGATCTACAAGAGTGTAACACTCAAACACCTAAACAATGCTCAGAAACCAAGTTAATGAAACTACAGAGTAACTAGCTACCAAGAACTGTCTGGGTTTCTGGGTAACCCAGAAACCCCAGAACAGGTCTGACTGTAAGACCCCAACTTATTAATGAATAAAATCAAATTTTTTCTAAATATTATTGTGAATAATAAGGGGTTAATTTGATATAATACTTTGGTTATGGATAAAATGCGCAAATATTTTAAATAAGCAAGTGGTTATAAAATATTCATTGTTGTCGGGGAATATTCGCTTGGTCGTGGAATATTCTTACTATCGGAGAATATTCGTACAACGGCGCAGTCTTTTGTGGGCCCCATAACGGAAAGCGATTGGATGAAGAAAACGACAAGTATAAGTTATTTATAAATAACGACGTAGTTGTTACCGTTAATACTGTTGGAATACCCGGTGGTTAAAATACAGTAGCACACGGTATTGCACCAATTATTGATTCTTACGTAAGAAGGCACTACTCAATAATTGTTACAGTAGTTATTGTTCAATATTTTATTTTATTGCACTACAAGAAAAAGAGCCATCTGCGACCAATAATATCAGCGACCACCGTATCCGGTCGCTGATAATAGTAACAGCGACTGCTATCTGCGACCGATAGGATTCTAGTCGCTAGTTCATATCAGCGACCGCATGCGGTCGCTGTTCGGTCGCTGATATGAATTTCCCTCCTAAAATTTGGTGCGAAACTTTGGCGGGGCGACCACTCTCTGTCAGCGACCACGATCAGTCGCTGATATGTCCACGTCATTAAATATTAGCGACCACATGCGGTCGCTGATGGCGGTCGCTGATTCTCATGAACTTAATCAAGTTCAGCAGTTCGCTCGATTAGTACTGAAGAAAAAAAAGAGGGGGAGACACTGACGAGAGGGAGAAGAGGGAGTAGGAGGAGAAGAGAAGAGAAGAGGGAGGAAAACTACCGCTACCGGCGACGCCTTCACCACCGATATCACCGGCTGACGCCTTCACCACCGCCGGTAACCCCTTTAATTAATCCATAAATTAAACTATTTTTCTGTTATTTTTGATTGAATGGGCATGATTTATTTTTTTGAAGATGTGAATGTGTTGATGTTCTGCTTCTAGATGCCATTTTCTTGAATTTTTTCGGTTTAATTTGAGTTTGACTGAAAATCCAAATGGGTTTGACTGAAAATCCAGTTTAATTTACAGTGTCTTGTTCAAAATGGGTAAATTTACAGTGTCTTGTTCAAAATGGGTAGAACCCTAATGGGTATGAAACTTTTGGGATAATCAATGAATTTAAAAAAGAGATATTCTTTTATGAGTTGATTGATACCTATATGTATATATATACACACATACATCATATATGTATAATTTTGTAAGTAAATACACACACTTTACACCACAAGAATAATTTGGGAACATGCATGATTAGGTTTCATGTTTTAATATGAGATTATCTAAAGTTGGATAATTTTTTATTATTGAATAACAGTTGTTAAAATTTGGAAAAATTTTGAATATAACATTACTGCTGAATATATTGTTGCTGAAATTTAGATAAATTGTTGTTGATATTGCTGAAATTGGGACAATTTTTGGGCTTCTTATTGTTGTTACTAATATTGGATTCTCCTAAATTATGCCCTAAAATTGGTCAAGTATGCATGCCCGCGTGCATGTGGATAATTCATATTATAGAGGAGACTCTGCCGAAATTTTTTCATATATAAGTCAAATGGCTATATAACTTGAACATTAGGGCTTAACCCAAAACCTTGGTTGTAATATATGATCATGTGTTCATGGAGAGGCTCATGCCTATAGCATTTCGGGATCTGCTTGATAAACCAATATGGGATGCTTTGACGGATCTTAGTCGTTTCTTCAAAGACTTATGTTCAAAATAATTAAATGAGAAGGACGTGTCTGTACTTGAGAAGAACATCATAGAGATCACGTGTAAACTGGAAAAAATATTCCCACCTGGTTTTTTTGACTCCATGGAGCATTTGCACATCCATCTTCCCTATGAAGCTCATGTTGGGGGTCCAGTTCAATATAGATGGATGTACCCTTTCGAAAGGGTGATGGGAAACCTTAAGAGAAAGGTTAAGAATAGAGCTTATATCGAGGGGTCGATATGCGAGGCAAACAGTTTCGATGAGATATCTACGTTTGTCTCAGACTATTTTCCGAACGAAGTCTTGACAAAGGCCAATCGAGTATCGAGACATGATGATGAGGGAAATGTTGAACTAAATGGTCGACTATCTGTATTTGGTCTATCGGGCCGCGCTTATGGAAAAGGGAAGCGCATATTCCTCTCTGAGCAAGAATTACATGCTGCACATACTTACATTCTTCTCAATTGCGAGGAGATTGACGAATTTGTGAGGTACACATGTAAACTTGATAATTTATCTTTTAAGTTGACAATTTATTCCAATATGTTAATGTTTATAACATGGTATAGATTGTACGATGACAAGTTAAAAGTGAAGCATCCCGGTATAACTGATAAAGATATTCAAATCAATCGGGATAAAAACTTTGCACTTTAGCTAAAGGACAAAGTAAGTTCAATTTTTAAGCACGTAATATATATATATATATATATATATATATATATATATGTATACTCCATGTTAACTATGACTTCATTTAATAAGATGGAGTTTTTGTAGGCTTTGACTAAGGGATCAACGATTCTGGCTAATGTACAAGTCCTAGCTATGAGACCAGACAGGGACCAAGTCACCCGCAATGGTTACAAAATAAATGGTTGTGAATTTCACATAAAGGCATATAGGCACGGTAAAAGAACAACGAACTCTGGAATGTGTGTCCAAGGAGATTGTTACAATGAGCTTGGTCGTGCCTTTTATGGGGAGTTGGAGGAAATCGTAGAGTTGTCGTACAAGGGCGCGTACGGGGGTCATATTCACTTGTTCAAGTGCCATTGGTTTGATTCAGAAAAAGGGATACGTGTTGACAGACATGGAATCGTCGATATTGACCTCCATAGGTCTGCGTACTCCAACGAACCGTTTGTATTACCAACTCAAACAATACAAGTATACTACACTCCTAGTCCAGTTAGGAAAAGGGATAGATCGCCTACAGATTGGCAAGTTGTAATTCATACTCCCGCGCGTAGTCATGTCCAAGTAATAGACGGGGATTTCTACCAAGAGGAAATGCTTCAGAGACCTCCTATAATAAATATAGAGGACAACAATGATGTAATCCAGTTAGAGGGTGGAGATGAACCTGATGAATTGGATCCCGAGACAGTTATTGTGCAAGATGACAGTGATATTGAGGAAGAGTTATTGACTGACACTGACACAGAATCTGGAGAAGATGGTTATGAATCTCCGATACTTGTACAAAATGATTCTGACTCATCAGACAACGATTTTCATTAAAATGTATGTTTAGTTTTAATTGCACAAAATGTATGTTTATGTTCATGTTCATGTTTAGTTCATAATTATGTACCTTTCATTTATGTTCTCTATATAGGAATGTTCTCTATATCCTTAACTATATCATTTGTAGTTGTTGTAGTTAACTATTTTGCAGTCATGTTTATGTACCTTTCACTTATGGTAATCGTAGTTAACTATTTCATACAATTAATTGTCATTCATAATTTCATACTAACATCCTAATTTTTTTTATTTACAGATGTCTTCTGAACCTGTTGCACGAAAGCGCGGGTTGGGTCGGGGCCCTAATCATGTGCCGAAGGCCCCGGCTAATCCAGATGATCGCATTCTTATACAGATCCGTCCTCCTCCAGAAAGCACGTAAGTTAAACATCGTGTATATATAAGGGTTTAATATTTCCATTGTTATAAATATATTTTAATGTAAATTATTGTACATTGTAGTGATTTTCAAGATAGTAAAATTGTGAAGTGCATTTCACAATTATGCTTATAGAACTGGCCTACGCCAGTGATTACATGGGCGAGCACACCTCTCGCCCATAAGGATGCAGTATTGGCTGAATTTCAGGTATATTTATTTAATCACTCTGATAGATAATACATAGTTAATCAACTAATAGTTTAGTAATGTTGGATTATGGTAATATAATAGTTTTAATATTATTGTTGTTGTTTTATTTGCAGAAGCGGTATAGATGGGACGACGCACATGCATCAATTATTCAGGCACTGTTCTGGCAGAAGTGCGCCGTCCGGACTAAAGATAATCTAAACAAAGAACGACAGAGAGCCCTGCACAATGCTGAGATTGACCATCCAGGACAGGGTGAGCAGTATATGCATGAGCATTGCCCCTGGTGGTGCGCACATCCCATATGGGTGCAGATGTGTGAGCAGTGGAGAGCTGAGAGCTGGGTCAAGAGACGTAAGACTGCCGCCTCAAACAGATCCTCAGGTGTATCTGAAGGTGAAAAGGTAAAAGGCACGTACAAGGGCGGCAGTATATCTCAGCTGCAACATATTGCTGCTAGGGTACGTATGTATAACAAGCTTATTGGCTTAGTTATTTGTCTTTATGTTTACAGTCATGTTTTGTAGCTAAAATATCATATGTTTACATATTAATATGAGAACATGAACTGTAGGAGTCTG
The DNA here is from genome assembly GCA_016801055.1 of Panax notoginseng. Lineage (NCBI taxonomy): Eukaryota > Viridiplantae > Streptophyta > Magnoliopsida > Apiales > Araliaceae > Panax > Panax notoginseng. Next base: position 7,463,790 of record CM029016.1, read on the forward strand.
AGTCTCAAGGTCAACCTATCAATTGGTTGGATGTGTATGTGGCCACCCGTGATGGTCTGCCTGATGCTGTTCAGATAGCGGTAATAAGTTAACTTTAAACATATTATAGTCATGTTTTTTAGCATTTCGTATTTATTTTTAACTATTTATTTGTTGACCTTCTGACAGGACACTTATAAGGGCTTAATGAACGAGCGCTATCCTGAAGGCACCCCGCGTCCGGCGATTGATCAAGAATTGTGGGAGAGGGCATCCGTCGTGAAGAAAAATTATGTTAAAGGCCAAGGACAAAGACGACGCCCGACCATCAGTGGCACAGGCAGCTCTGCTACCCAGTCTACACAGTCTACACAGTCATCAGGTCATCCAGCCTATCATACTCCTGCTGCCTGTGTGAGAGCGATCTGTCAAAATCGTGATCTTCTTCTTATACTGGGCGGGCATCTGCATTCTCTGAATCCTGATGACTTGGCGAAGGCAGTGGCGGAAGCAGCAGCATCACAGCATCAGGGTGGCGACCAGGTACTTTTAATGTTTCATTACGTACATTGTCTATTATTTAGCTTTCCCCAAGTCATAGCAGTATCAACATATGTAACATATATGTTTTATTCTTTTGTTAATTACAGGGTACTAATTTGAATGATCCATGAAGAGCTAGACCAGTCATGCATGTTAGATTTGTAAAGCCTTGTTAGACTTGTTTTTTAGATTTTTAAAGCCTTGTAATCTTTTAAACTACTTATCTTTGGACTGTATTGGTTTACGATTCTATTATATGGATGTTTACGATTGTATTGTGTTGTGTTGATTTAGATTCATTCTTTGGACTGTATGTATGGATGGATGTTTATCATATAGTAGTTATCATGGATGGATGGATGCTTATATATACTACTGTGTGTTGGGATAAAAAGCAGGTACAAAGCATGTTATTTTTGGGAAATCAATAAAACAGGAAAAATATTTATAAAAAAAAACAAAGTCAGCGACCGCACGCGGTCGCTGATACAGTATTAGCGACCGAGTAAGCTGCTTCTACTTTAGCGACCGCCTGCGGTCGCTATTACCAGTCGCTGACATGTGTGCCACATCACGTCTGACACATGACTCAGCATGAGTCAGAATAGCGACAGCTGAGGTCGCTGATTGCGGTCGCTAAAAATGTGGTCGCTATTATTGGTCGCTGATGTTATTTTAGCGACAAGATTTTCTGCGACTACGATTAGCGACTGCATCCGGTCGCTGATACCCATCTGCGACTATATGCGGTCACAGATGTGCGGTCGCTGATAAGCCTTTTTGTTGTAGTGTTGATTCAATAATTGTTGCGTTGATATTTTATATTATTGTTATTTCAATAATTGTTGATGCACAATATTTTTCATTATCAGATCAATAATTCATATTATTTGAATAATATTATTAGATAACATTATTGGCAATGTCTAGAAAGTTCTGTCTAAGGAGAGGTTTGGTCATCTAATTGCGCGCCAGTAAGGAGAAATCCTTATTGGAAAGCCCTCTCTTTCCTGGGAACGGCCTGGTTGTCATAAATGTGATTCTGTAATATTATTTGTTAATAATTAATTATTGATTCATATGATAAGGAAATATTTATTTTATGTGGATATAAATGAGGGGATATATTTTTGTGGTTAAAAATGAAGGAGTTAATGTTGAGGTTTTTATCAGTATTTTTGTCGGAATGAAGGTATTAAAAATCAGGGTTTTTGAGATATTTTGCGGGGGTTATAATTTTTAATCCGACCGTTGGATCGTGGTAATTTTTGGATATGTTAAACATATATAAGTTGAGTATATGTCAACAAATTTTGAACCATTAAAAATGAACGTATGTTTTATTATGAATTTTACGAGATGACTGGTTCAGAAATTGTTGAATTTTCGGAGTTTATCATTTTGATAGAAAATTCTAGAATTGGTGGGCCCCACTCTTGGTTGGTGAAGAAATGTGCTGAGATTTTTATTCAAATGTGGTGGGTGGGAATAGTAGCAGGTAAAGTCATCAGGTTGCAGGTTAAGTCTGCTTCGGCGTGCTAACATTTTCCTATAAATAGAGGGCTAAGTTAGAATTGAAAATCACACCAGAAACAAGTTTTCTCTCTTTCTCTCTCTAGATTATTGAGTGTATTTTATGAGTATTTAGATACTTTGAGAGTTTCTATTCATCAGAGCAAGTTTCTTTCAGCCTTATACCGGTATTCCTACCAGAAGTACTGATATTTTGAGGTAAGGGATATTATTTTCTTCTTAATGATATTATTTTCTTCAATATCATTATGCTAAAATATTGATATGAGTTTTTATCAAATTTGAAATTTTTTGTGTCGGGGTTACTATTCACGTATACGGCACTATTCACGTATACGGTACTATTCACGAATACCGCACTATTCACCGAAAAATAAAATTTTCCCTTTTTGTCCAAGATGTCTATTATGGTTACTATCTTTGATTGTATCCATGTTTTGATCTTTATTTTTGTATTCTGCTTCACAATTGATTATTATGAAGTATTATTGATCTTGGATAAACTGTTATACGAATCCCTAATATTTGTCCTTCTGTCTCACTGGATTCGTTCTCTTTAAGATATTTTTCATCATCCTCAGTCCTAAATGATGATATTACTGAATATCTTTGGCCTGTAGTGTAAAGATGTATGATTACTTGATGAATATCTTTGGCCTGTAGTGCAAAGATGAACAGGTGTTGAGATGAACATGACTGACAGGTGATACAAATGAATATCTTTGGCCTGTAGTGCAAAGATGAATATTTGGATAAAGATGATTATTAATTGATGTTACAGGGATAAAATATTGATGATGGACTTTTAAATCTTAGAAGATAGTAGAATTCTTTCTCTACTTGACTCTTCTAATGGTTTGCTGTTTCCGCTGCAGTTGTTGATCTAAAACTTGTTGTCGATTATATTCTATCAGATTTTTCCCTGTTGAAGACTAACGATAATTTGTTGTATATTATCTTAGTCATAATATTCTTTACTGGCTAGTTGAGCTCACCCTTTTATTTTTTGTTCCATTTTTCTTCTCAGGAGGTGAGAACATAGCAGGAACTAGTCGGGGTATGGAGTGATGGTTCTAGAAAGATGTTTTAGCAGTCCTCACTATTTCTGTAAAATAGTGTTTGAATAATTGTAATGAGGACTTATTTGAGTGTGGATATTGTCTAGAAGACAATATTTGTATTTAAACTCACAGTATGTGTTGTCGTATTTTGCACGACAATTGTATTATTGAAGTTGTAGTTTGTTTTCTGTACCATATATTTGGCGACTCAGAATGGGTGTTGTATACCTATTTTGGGGGCGTCACAGTTGGTATCAGAGCTTAGGGATATGATCCCTGGCTGAGATGTGAGACAAGAACTAGGAGGGGAGAAACGGGGAATTCCTTCGCTAGTATGACCTTACTAAGTTTATTCGGTGTTTATTTGGTCGGTCAGAGTATAGGGATAATATATGACATGACTATTAACCCTTGTTTTATGGCAGTATTTAAGAATGGCAGCTGAGAACGTTAATAATGGAGTAAATCAGACCGTGGAGACACCTTTGATCACCACCCAGGGGAACGTGCAACAGGAAGGCAATATTCCTCCTATAAACAACGTTACTGAGCAAACGATGAATGATGGAATGTTTAGGAGCTTCTTGCAGTTCATGCAAAATCAGACGAAGGAGACTCGTGTGCAGAATACGGGTGGAAATGATAACAACGCGTGGTTTGTCACAGCTAAGCAGCTCAAAGAATTGGGACCACCAGAATTTAAGGGAAAGCCGGATCCGATCATGGCGGAAACGTGGGTCAAGCAAATTACCAAGATATTCTATGTCTTGGGATGCACGGAGGAACAGAAGGTTCCATTCGCCACCTTTATGTTCTGCGGTGAGGCAGACTACTGGTGGGAGTCTGTGAAGCGTACCCAGCCTGACGCACTCAACATGTCCTGGGAAACATTTCAAAAACTGTTCAATGACAAGTACTTTCCTGAAAGTATTCGTCATATGAAGGAGGTGGAGTTTATCAGATTGGAACAAAACAACATGACGGTGTCCCAGTACGAGGCGAAGTTTGCAGAGTTATCCAGGTTTGCACCTCATTTGGTCGAAAATGAGGAACGAATGACAAGGATGTTTCTGAGAGGTCTAAAACCCGAGATTCGGCAATATCTTATCTCTCATAAATTTTCTTTATATTCAGATGTTGTAAACAGGGCTCAATTATTAGAGCGAGATAATGAGTATGTGCAACCGAGGGACCACAACCAGGGTCATACCGGTGGCGGCAGTCATCGAAGCAATGAAAACCAGCAGGGAGGAAAATATTCAGACAAAAGCATTAACCACTCTGGTGGTAATCGTGGTCGTGATAATAGAAGGAGCGAGTCGGGAGGAGATTTCAAGAAGAGAAGGTACAACAATGATAACGTGAAGACGTCAGCACAAACATCAACTGTTTCTAGGGGAGGAGAACGACCACCGGTCGTATGTTACAAATGTGGGAAAGAGGGACATATCAGCCCAAACTGCCCACAACAATCCAAGGTATGTTATAACTGTGGAAAGGAGGGTCATATAGCTCGAGAGTGTTCTGTAGCAAAACCAAGTTCAGCGGGGATGGTGACTCCAAAAGTTGTCCCGGATAAGTCGAAATCAGCGGTTCCTAGAAGGGCGTTTGTCGTGACTGGTCAACATGCGAGGAACCCAAACGAGGTGATCACGGGTAAGCTAATCATAAATTCATGTGAAGTTTATACCTTACTAGATACCGGTGCTACCCATTCATTTATTTCTCCTGCTTGTGCTCAACGTTTAAACTTGACTCCGGAGAAATTAGACTTTGATTTATCTGTGGAGACTCCGTTAGGGGAAACTTTCATCACATCCACTGTTTATAAATCTTGTTTTATCCAAGTTGGCACCATCACCTTACCTGTTGACCTTATCTTTTTAAAGATGCTTGCTTTTGATGTGATTTTAGGAATTGATTGGTTAACTACACATCATGCCAAAATTGATTAATTTCGTAAGGTTGTTAGTTTTCATATTCCTAAGCAACCTGTTATTCAAATTCAAGCAACCAAACCATTGAAGTCAAACTCTTTCATATCAAGCCGTAAAGTCATTCGAAAACGGATGTCAAGCTTTCTTAGCTATGTTATGGACTTGAACAAAAATACGTCAGATTTGAATGATATTTCTATTGTTAGTAAATCCCTGACGTATTTCCTGAAGAATTTCTTGCCCTACGCGTGATATTGAATTTTGTATCATCTTTGAATCTGGTACAAAACTCACTACTAAAATCTCATATCGAATGGCTCCTATTGAACTTCAGGAGTTAAAAACCTAACTGTAGAAGTTTGTACCCGAGCCTTTATCTGGTGACTTCCTTTGTGGAATGCACTGAATCCAGACTCTCCGTAGGGGACGCCATATTCGTGCGGTAGTAAACTGATAGGTGTCATTGTGACGTGCTATCCAAGATTGGGATATGAGTCACAGTTGAGAGCAACCTAAGTCAGTAATCGAAATACATAGCTTTCTAGGCTTAGCTGGTTATTATCGGAGATTTGTAAAAAGATTTTCTCGAATCGCTACTCCATTAACTTAGCTGACTCGAAAAGATACAAACTTCGAATGGACCGAGGAATGCGAGAAGAGCTTCCAAGAATTCAACATGCGACACCGACGTTGGCTCGAGCTGTTGAAAGATTTCGATCATACCATCCAATACCATCCTGAAAAAAGCGAACGCGGTAGCTGACGCATTGAGTAGAAGATCATATGCAGGAACGAGTGCGATGATTTCAAGTATACGCGTAGAATCAACTTTAATCGATAAAGTTAAAGTTGCTCAAGCCACAGACCCGGAGCTGATGCGTATGAAAAAGAAAGTAAAAGAAGGTGCTATTCCGGAAGCGAGAATCGATGAAGAAGGAATACTTCGAGTCCACTCCAGACTTTGTGTTCCTAACGATTCTGATTTGAAGTACAAGATCATGATGGAGGCACACAATACACCATTTGCAATCCATCCTGGGAGTACCAAAATGTATCACGATCTTCGACATACATTTTGGTGGAGCAATATGAAAAGAGAGATCGTGGAGTTTATCTCGAGATGTTTAACTTGTCAACGTGTAAAAGCGGAGCATCAAGTACCAAAGGGTCCATTGCAACCACTTGAGATTCTGAAATGGAAGTGGGAACACATTACTATGGATTTTGTTACGGATCTTCCCAAGGTTTCTCAAGGCATAGATGCGATTTGGGTTATTGTTGATAGATTAACCAAGTCCGCTCATTTCTTGTCGATACATGAGACTTATTCCATTGAACGTCTTGCTAGTATGTACGTGAACGAGATTGTGAGATTGCATGTCATGCCAGTATCCATAGTTTCGGATCGTGACCCAAGATTCACTTCAAGATTTTGGGTTAGTTTGCAAAAAACTATGGGCACAGATTTACGGTTCAGTTCGGCATACCATCCTCAAACAGACGGACAATCAGAGAGGACTATTCAAACTCTTGAAGATCTATTAAGACTTTGTGTCCTAGATCTCAAAGGGAGTTGGGATAATTACCTACCATTGGTGGAATTCTCCTACAACAACAGTTATCAGGCGAGCATAGGTGTGGCTCCATTCGAGGCGTTGTATGGAAGAAAATGTCGTTCTCCAGTATACTGGGACGAGGTGGGTGAAGCAACATTGTTGGGACCAGAGTTGGTACGCATTACTACAGAGAAGATCCAAACGATTCGACAACGTATACAAACGGCACAGGATCGACAAAAGAGTTATGCGGATCTTCATCGGAAGGACGTGGAATTTAATATTAGGGATCATGTATTATTACGTGTTGCTCCATGGAAGGGAGTTACAAGATTTGGGAAGAGAGGAAAGCTCAATCCAAGATTTGTTGGTCCATTTGAGATTCTTGAGCGAATAGAAAATGTGGCATATAGACTCGCATTACCTCCAAGTATGTCTCGTGTTCATAATGTTTTTCACATATCTATGCTTCGTAAATATGTTAAAGACCCGAACCACATTATTGAGTTAGAACCAGATGAGATAGCTGAAGATTTAACGTACGAGGAGGTACCTGTTAAGATCTTGGATAGGAAAGAGCATGTCCTACGCACGAAGGTTATACCACAAGTTAAGGTTTTGTGGAAAAACCATGCTATTGAAGAAATGACCTGGGAGTTGGAATCAGAAATGAAAGTGAGGTATCCTCACCTTTTTGAAACATCAGGTACGTACGTCAATTTCGAGGACGAAATTTCATAAGGAGGGGAGGTTATAAGACCCCAACTTATTAATGAATAAAATCAAATTTTCTCTAAATATTATTGTGAATAATAAGGGGTTAATTTGATATAATACTTTGTTATGGGTAAAATACGCAAATATTTTAAATAAGCAAGTGGTTATAAAATATTCATTGTTGTCGGGGAATATTTGCTTGGTCGTGGAATATTCTTACTGTCGGAGAATATTCGTACGACGGCGCAGTCTTTTGTGGGCCCCATAACGGAAAGCGATTGGATGAAGAAAACGACAAGTATAAGTTATTTATAAATAACGGCGTAGTTGTTACCGTTAATACTGTTGGAATACCCGGTGGTTAAAATACAGTAGCACACGGTATTGCACCAATTATTTATTCTTACGTAAGAAGGTACTACTCAATAATTGTTACAGTAGTTATTGCTCAATATTTTATTTTATTGATTCAATAATTGTTGCGTTGATATTTTATATTATTGTTGTTTCAATAATTGTTGATGCACAGTATTTTCCATTATCAGATCAATAATTCATATTATTTGAATAATATTATTAGATAACATTATTGGCAATATCTAAAAAGTTCTGTCTAAGGAGAGGTTTGGTCATCTAATTGCGCGCCAGTAAGGAGAAATCCTTATTGGAAAGCCCCCTCTTTCCTGGGAACGGCCTGGTTGTCATAAATGTGATTCTGTAATATTATTTGTGAATAATTAATTATTGATTCATATGATAAGGAAATATTTATTTTATGTGGATATAAATGAGGGATATATTTTTGTGGTTAAAAATGAAGGAGTTAATGTTGAGGTTTTTATCAGTATTTTTGTCGGAATGGAGGTATTAAAAATCAGGGTTTTTGAGATATTTTACGGGGGTTATAATTTTTAATCCGACCGTTGGATCGTGGTAATTTTTGGATATGTTATACATATATAAGTTGAGTATATGTCCACAAATTTTGAACCGTTAAAAATGAACGTATGATTTATTATGAATTTTACGAGATGACTGGTTCAGAAATTGTTGAATTTTCGGAGTTTATCATTTTGATGGAAAATTCTAGAATTAGTGGGCCCACTCTTGGTTGGTGAAGAAATATGCTGAGATTTTTATTTAAATGTGGTGAATGGGAATAGTAGCAGGTAAAGCCATCAGGTTGCAGGTTAAGTCTGCTTCGGCGTGCTAACATTTTCCTATAAATAGAGGGCTAAGTTAGAATTGAAAATCACACCAGAAATAAATTTTCTCTCTTTCTCTCTCTAGATTATTGAGTGTATTTTGTGAGTATTTAGATACTTTGAGAGTTTCTATTCATCAGAGCAAGTTTTTTTTAGCTTTATGTCGGTATTCCGACCATAAATACTAATATTTTGAGGTAAGGGATATTATTTTCTTCTTAATGATATTATTTTCTTCAATATCATTATGCTGAAATATTGATATGAGTTTTTATCAAATTTGGAATTTTTTGTGTCGGGGTTACTATTCACGAATACGACACTATTCACCAAAAAATAAAATTTTCCCTTTTTGTCCAAGATGTCTATTATGGTTACTATCTTTGATTGTATCCATGTTTTGATCTTTATTTTTGAATTCTGCTTCACAATTGATTATTATGAAGTATTATTGATCTTGGATAAACTGTTATACGAATCCCTAATATTTGTCCTTCTGTCTCACTGGATTCGTTCTCTTTAAGATATTTTTCATCATCCTCAGTCCTAAATGATAATATTACTGAATATCTTTGGCCTGTAGTGCAAAGATGTATGATTACTTGATGAATATCTTTGGCCTGTAGTGCAAAGATGAACAGGTGTTGAGATGAACATGACTGACAGGTGATACAAATGAATATCTTTGGCCTGTAGTGCAAAGATGAATATTTGGATAAAGATGATTATTAATTGATGTTACAGGGATAAAATATTGATGATGGACTTTTAAATCTTAGAAGATAGTAGAATTCTTTCTCTACTTGACTCTTTTAATGGTTTGCTGTTTCCGCTGCAGTTGTTGATCTAAAACTTGTTGTCAATTATATTCTATCAGATTTTCCCCTGTTGAAGACTAACGATAATTTGTTGTATATTATCTTAGTCATAATATTCTTTACTGGGCTAGTTGAGCTCACCATTTTCTTTTTTGTTCTATTTTTTCTTCTCAGGAGGTGAGAACATAGCAGGATCTAGTCGGGGTATGGAGTGATGGTTCTAGAAAGATGTTTTAGCAGTCCTCACTATTTCTGTAAAATAGTGTTTGAATAATTGTAACGAGGATTTATTTGAGTGTGGATATTGTCCAGAAGATAATATTTATATTTAAACTCACAGTATGTGTTGTCGTATTTTGCACGACAATTGTATTATTGAAGTTGTAGTTTGCTTTTTGTACCATGTATTTGGCGACTCAAAATGAGTGTTGTATACCTATTTTGGGGGCGTCACACTGACAGTCACTTTAAGCCCTTAGATCTTCATGATGTGTAATGGTTAGACCATGAAATTGGTTGATACTTGTAGTTTTACACTAGTACAACACCTTGATTAACTTCTCAAGCCCATATTCATGATCAGTGAGGAATTAACCATGGTCAAAGTAGCCCCAGGGCGTTGACCATGATTGTTCTTCAGTGATGAAGAACACTAACAACGACAATTTCTGTCGCTAAAGCCTATAGCGATGATTTTATTAAAATTAATTAATTCAATTTCCAATAAATCAATAAAAAATAGAAAAAAATTCTTACAAATTCAAAAATGAGTTTAAAAAATTAGTTTAAGTTATAAAAATTAACTTTTGATAATCTGACATAATTTTCATTAATATTTGAATATTAATGATTTTAAATTTATTTAATAATTATATTAAATAAATTAGTTAAAAATAATTTTAATATTTTAAAAATCATTTTAAATGATAATAAAGTGTTAAAAAATATTTTAAGTTATAAAAGATGACTTTTAATATTTTGAGATAAATTAAATTAATAACTCAATATAAATGATAATAAATTTATTTAATAATTGTATTAAATAAATGATTTAAAAATAGTTTTTATGATTTAAAAATCATTAAAAAATGATATAAATGATTTTAAAATATTTTAAGTTATAATTAATGACTTTTAATATTTTGATGGAAAATATATTAATATTTCAATATTAATGGTAATTATTTAAAAATAATTTTAAATATTTTAAAAAAAATCATTTAAAGGTAATATTAGTGTTTTAAAAATATTTTGAGTTATTATAAATAACTTTTAATATTTTGACAAGGATTTCATTAAAATTTTAAAATTATTTAAATATTAATGATAAAAGAATTATTCAGTATTTAAATCATTTAAAAATGATATAAGTGTTTGAAAAATTATTATAAAAGATAATAATTATGTGAAAATTATTATAAGCTTCCGAAAAATAATATAAAGGATAATTAAATTATTTATAATAATATTGAAGCTGTGGAATATAGTTTTATTAAAAATAAACTCGTTAATTATTTGATAGGGTGATCGGGACACCGAATTAGTATCGAAGTCCAACCAGACTGACATAGTTTGACTTGATAAGTGTTTTGATAGGTTCTAAACACCGTTATGACTACATGATTATGTGTCTAAGTGATATAGTGACTTTAAATGATAGTATTATGTGTTGTGATATGTTACGCTAATTGCAAGACTAATATTATTGATGATAGGTCTTTCAACAGAGTAAAATTAGGTTGTGTAGCAGTAGTCAACGACCAAGACAAGTTTCCTAACTCAAACTTGAGTTATTATTTTAAATATGTTAGTGGATAATTATTCAACATCTAAGATTGTTATTGAATATTCGTAAGTATTGTAATTTCTTTAACTCAAATTCGAATTATTAGTTACCATCATGTTAAGTGGGTAATTATTGCTGATTATACCACATCTAGGATTATTATTGATCATTCGCAATTAGTGCAAGTTTATTAACTTAAATTGAGCTTTAAATTTTAAAAGCGTGACGGGTGGGTAACTATCGTTGGTTATTCACATCTATAGATATATATTATTGTTGATTGCAAATAGTGCAATTAATTTCTGACTGTTGTTGAACAGTTTATAACCTAGGTCTCAGCTAATTATTTTGGCGAGACTAATATTTGTAGAAATTTGATACATTTTAGTATTGGAACTAAGTTGTTATTGAAAGGTCAATGCCAATTATTTTGGCTAGATCCATATAGATATTATAGGTTGAAATCTTTAACATTTCTTTAAATCCAAACCATATTGTTGTGGTACGGACTCTTGATGTAAGACTGAGATGAACAACCTTTATATAAAAGGAAACTTTGTGGTCAGACATCTGGTTGTTGCGCTATTTTTGAGTATTATGCATAATATCGGGTACAACGGGGTTGGCCGCTCTAGGTACTTACAGAGAGTTATAGTTTAATTTTTATAGCTAACTTATAATTCTGGGGGAAATTCGGTATTTTACGCTCATAATTCCTCGATTTGTTCATGATCCTATTGTGATCACTCGACGTAAAATCTGGGAATATCCCACTTTGTTATTGTAGTATTATTATCTCTTGGTAATCAATTGAACATTATTAAAACTTCGTAAGAGTTTTACTCTTTCATCATTGAACTGTTGTTTAGAATGAAAGTCTATAAAGTCTTGTTATTTATAAATGATTTATTCAGCTACTTCGAAATCCGTTGAGTATTATTGAATTCCTACCGAATCTAGACTCTAATATTCTTGATTCATATTTCTTATTGTATGCTTTAACTTGCGGAGCAAGCTCGTTGCCCACCCTTGCTTAAATATAACATTTCAGCTTATGAGGAGGTAGCATGAGGGGCAGATAAAGTCAAAGTGTAAAACCCCAGATTTTATGAATAAAGATTTAATTTTTTGAAATATTTTTTTAAAATATTATGGTGTGAATTTGAGATAATGTTATAGTTGTGGGTAGTATTTATAAATTTTGTAAAGTATGCAAGTTGTTGTATTATATTCGATTGGTCGGGGAATATTATTTTTGTCAGGAAATATCTTTATGACGGTACAATCATTGGTGGATCCCACAACGAAATTATTATCGAATTGGGAAAACGACAAAAATATTTTATTAAAAATAACGGCAGAAATTTTACCGTTGATACTGTTGAACTACTCGATAGTAAAAGTACAGTAATACGTGTGGTTACATAGTAGCACACGGTATTGATTATTAATGCTTATGTGAGAAGTTACTCAGTTTGATTCAATTATTGTCAATTAATAATATGAATTATTTAGCGATAATGAAGTTTTGTTTTATTCGTATTATTAACGTAATAAAACAGAAACATCTTTTTATATAAAACAGAATACTTTATTAAAGTTATTCTATAAATAGAATATATTATATTTTATTTAAAAGATTTTTCTTTAAATATGGACCGTCAGATTAAAGTAAATTAATCTGGACCGTTTATGGATTAGTTACTATGTATTCCATTTTTCTATAAATAGAAGCTCATTCCTTCATTATTTTCTTACGAATTCACTGAACTCTAGAGAGAGAAACTATAGAGAGAAACTATAGAGAGAAAGAAGAAAAGTATTCTGCTACTTAACTACTTTTTTATTTCAGTTCTTCTTTAAAACGGTAAGGGATATTATTTGTTATACCCGTAAGGGGTATTATTTCTTTTGTATTCATGAAGAGAACTTCTGTTATTCCATTATTTATTATTCTGTTGGAATAACATGTATACGTGGTCTACCCTATACTTGGTGACATTCTTCTATTATTATGTTGGAACATCCTGTCTATGTGTTTTACACCGGACCTGGTTCCGTCTTTATTATTATTCTGTTGGAACATCCTGTCTGTGTGTTTTACACCAGACCTGGTTTCGTCTTTATTATTATTCTGTTGGAACATCCTGTCTGTGTATTTTACACCGGACCTGGTTCTGTCTTTATTATTATTATGTTGGAATATCCTGTTTGTGCATTTTACGTCGGACCTGGTTCTATTATTTATTATTCTGTTGGAATAACCTGTCTGTGCGGTCTATCGCATGCATGGTGATTTCTTTTGCTATTCCATTCTTTATTACACTCAGTTGGTTAAAACTTTGACTTCTATACTCCATGAAATTAGTGGAATATCCTTGATATTTGCGCTTCATTCAGTATCTTTTCATGGAAATATTCTTCTGAGCATTCTTGAATTTTACTCTACAAAGCAGTATCATGTTGACAATTTGGACGTTATCAGTTCCTAGATAAATTAATTCTTGAACTTGTTTTATTGAATTCTTATATCATTGTCATCATCCTCATGTTTATATTTTGTTGAAAGTCATCTGTGGCCTGTAGTGCATAGATGGACTTGGTATGATTATGATCAGGGATTATTCGGTATAATCATAACCGTAATGTTACAAATGATGTGGAAAAAGTCCTCATTGGCCCGTAGTGCATTGATGGATAGTTTTTGGTATGATTGTGGCTATGGATTCTCTTTGGCCGTAGTGCAGAGATGAATTGTTTTATGGCATGATCAGGACCGTTGATGAAAATATGATTATCTTTAGCTGTAGTGCATGGATAATTCGTGGTCGTGATACTAAAGAATATCCTTGGCCGTAGTGCAGGGGTGATTTGATGAAGTGGATTATTTATTAAGCTGAGGCCCAGCGATAAAAGTCATGAAAAACCTTTTAAATCATAAAAGATAGTAGATTTTATTCTCTATTTGACTCTTTTAATGGATTGTTGGTTCCGCTGCAGTTAAACTTGATGTCTATTATATTTTATCAGTTTAACATTGTTGAAGACTAATGATAATTTATTCTGCATTATCTTAGTCATAATATTTCTTACTGGGCTAGTTGAGCTCACCCTTTCTTTCACTGTTCTCTTCAGGAAATGAGAATATAGTTGGGACTAGTCGGAAAACGGAGTGATGAACCAGATGATAGCATTAGTAGTCCTCACTATTTTATGTAATAGTGTGATAATAATTATAATGAGGACTCCTTTTGAGTTGTATACTCTCTAGTAGACAATATTTGTATTCAAACTCACAGTTTATGTTTTATCGTATTGTACACGACATTTGTATTATTAAGTTGTATTTGAATTCTGTACTACGTATCTAGCGACTCAAGATGGGTGATGTATACCTATTTTGGGGGCGTGACAGTTGGTATCAGAGCTTAGGGATATGATCACTGGCTAGGATGTGAGAATAAAACTAGGAGGGGAGAGACGAGAAATTTCTTCGCTAGTATGACCTACCTAAGTTTACTTATTATTAATTTGGTCGGTCAGAGTATAGAGATAATATGTGATATGTTAATTAACCCTTATTTTGTAACAGTATTTGAAAATGGCATCTGAAAATGTTGAGATAAGCAATGGAGCACAGGAGACCGTTGAGTCTCCACAGATCAATAATCAGGACAATGTGCAACAGGATGGCGATAATCCTCCTGTAAACAATAACACTGATCAATTGACGAACGACGGTACGTTTAAGAGCTTTTTAGAATTCATGCAACATCAGGCGAAGGCGGCTCCTGTTCATAATGTAGGAGGAAACAATGGCAACCCACGGTTGGTCACCGCTAAGCAATTCAACGAGCTGGGACCACCGGAGTTTTTGGGAAAGCCAGAACCACTTAAGGCGGAGACGTGGTTAAAGCAGATCACCAAGATATTTGATGTCTTGGGATGCTTCGAGGAGCAAAAGGTTCCCTTTGCCACTTTATGTTGCGTGAAGAGGCAGATCACTGGTGGGAATCTGTAAAACGTACCCAGCCTGACGCACTCAAGATGTCTTGGGAGAAATTCCAGGAGCTGTTCAACGACAGGTACTTTCCCGAAAGCATTCGTCACATGAAGGAGGTGGAATTTATCAAGTTGGAGCAAAACAACATGACCGTGTCGCAGTACGAAGCCAAGTTTGCCGAGTTGTCCCGATTTGCGTCCCACTTGGTTGATAATGAAGAAAGAATGACGCGGATATTTTTAAGAGGTTTGAAGCCGGAGATACGTCAATATCTGATTTCTCATAAACTGTGTTTGTATTCAGATGTTGTAAATAGGGCTCAGTTAGTAGAGCGCGATAACGAGTCAACGCAACCAAAAGAGAGCAATCAACAAAATAATAATACTGGTGATAACAGTCATCAAAGCGGTGACAATAAGCATGGAGGGAATCAACATGCCAGAAATGGTAACCACTTCGGTGGTAATCATGGCCAAAACAATAAGAATGGACATTTCAAGAAGAGAAGGTTCAACAATAACGTGAAGACGTCGGTACCAGCACCCGTTTCAAAGAAAGAAGAACGACCACCGGTCGTATGTTTCAAATGCGGACAGAAGGGACACATCCGTCCAAACTGTACGCAGTAATCCAAAGCGTGTTTTAATTGCAAAAGAGAAGGTCACCTAGCTCGATTTTGTCGTATGGTGAAGTCAAGTCCAGCTGGGATAGTGATGCCAAAGGATGTCCCAGACAAGCCAAAGCCGGTAGTTTAAGAGAGAGCGTTTTTTTCGTGACGAGGAACCTTAATAAAATTATCACGGGTATGTTAGTCATAAACTCTTGCGAAGTCTATACCGTGTTAGATACCGGTTCTACTCACTCTTTTATTTCACCGAGTTATTTTTAATGTTTGAACTTAACTCCGGAGAAGTTAGACTTTGATATATCTGTTTAAACCCAGTTGGGAGAAACTTTTGTTACCTCCACTATTTATAAATCTTGTTCAAATCAACACTTTCACGTTACCTGTCGATCTTATCTTTTTGAAAATACTTGCATTGATGTGATTTTTGGAAACGATTGGTTAACTGCTCATCATGCTTTTCGTAAGGTTGTTAGCTTTCATATTCCTAACCTACCTGTTATGCGAATTCAAGCAACCAAACCACTAAAGTCAATCATTGTCATATCAAGCCATAAGTAAAGATCCCCGTTTCATTCGTTGTTGACTTCCTGGTGTGGAATACACCGAAGCTAAACTTTCCATAGGAGACGTTGTAAATGACGATGGCAAGTTGATAGGTATCAATGTGACATGTTATCCAAGTCTGGGGTGAGAGTCACAGTTTTGAATGATATTTCTATTGTTAATAAATTTTCTGACGTATTCTTGAAGACTTCCTAGCTTACCCCTACAGCGTGAAATTGAATTTTATATTGACCCCAGTACAAAACCCATTTCTTAAACTCTCAAATATTTCTTTACTTAAAACAAACATATCATGCGCCAAAGACGTTGGCTCGAGCTGTTAAAGATTACGATCGTACCATTTAATATCATCGTGGAAAAGCGAACGTGGTAGCTGACGCATTGAGTAGAAGATCGTATACGTTTACAAGTGCGAATATACGAACCCACGTGAAGATAACGAATATACGAGTAGAATCGACTTTAATCGATAAAGTTAAAGCCGCTTAAGCTACATACTCAGAGCTGATAAATGTGAAGAAGAAGGTTCAAGAGGGCGTTATTCTAGAAGCAAGAATCGATGAAGAGAGGAAATCTCAACCCTCAATTTAATTGGCCCATTTGAAATCCTTGATCGAGTAGGAACTGTGGCCTATGGACTTGTTTTATCGCCAAGTATGTCGCGTGTTCATAACGTTTTTCACGTATCGATGTTACGTAAATATGTGGACGACCTGAACCACGTTATTGAATTAAAACTAGACGAGATTGCAGAAGATTTAACGTATGAGAAGATACGTGTTAACATGTTGGATAAGAAGGATCATATTCGACGCTCAAAGGTTATACATCAAGAGTTAGAATTTGAAGTGAAGTCAAGGTATTCTCATCTGTTCGGCATACCAGGTACGTACGTAAATTTCGAGGGCCAAATTTCATAAGGAGGTGAGATTGTAAAACCCCGAATTTTATGAATAAAGATTTAATTTTTCGAAATATTTTTTTTAAATATTATGGTGTGAATTTGAGATAATATTATAGTTGTGGGTAGTATTTATAAATTTTGTAAAGTATGCAAGTTGTTGTATTATATTCGATTGGTCGGGGAATATTATTTTTGTCAGGAAATATCCATATAACGGTACAATTATTGGTGGACCCCACAACAAAATTATTATCGGATTGGAAAAACGACAAAAATATTTTATTAAAAATAACGGCGAAAGTTTTACCGTTGATACTGTTGAACTACTCGGTAGTAAAAGTATAGTAATACGTGTGGTTGCATAGTAGCACACGGTATTGATATTAATGCTTATGTGAGAAGTCACTCAGTTTGATTCAATTATTGTCAATTAATAATATGAATTATTTAGCGATAATGAAGTTTTGTTTTATTCGTATTATTAACGTAATAAAACAGAAACATCTTTTACATAAAACAGAATACTTTATTAAAGTTATTCTATAAATAGAATATGTAAGACCCCAACTTTTATAAATAAAGATGAATTTTCTATAAATATCATTTTTGAATATTATGGAGTTAATTTGATATAATGTTATAGTTGTGGGTAATATTTATAAATTTTGCAAAGTACGCAAGTTGTTATATAATATTCGATTGGTCGAGGAATATTCGTTTTAACAGGGAATATTCGTACAACGGCACAATCATTGGTGGACCCCACAACGGAATTATTGTCGGATTGAGAAAACGACAAAAATATTTTATTAAAAATAACGGCGGAAATTTTACCATTGTTACTGTTGAACTACTCGGTAGTAAAAGTACAGTAATACGTGTGGTTACATAGTAGCACACGGTATTGATTATTAATGCTTATGTGAGAAGTCACTCAGTTTGATTCAATTATTGTCAGTTAATAATATGAATTATTTAGCGATAATGACGTTTTGTTTTATTCGTATTATTAACGTAATAAAACAGAAACATCTTTTTATATAAAACAGAATACTTTATTAAAGTTATTCTATAAATAGAATATATTATATTTTATTTAAAAGATTTTTCTTTAAATATGGACCGTCAGATTAAAGTAATCAATCTGGACCGTTCATGGATTAGTTACTATGCATTCTATTTTTCTATAAATAGCAG
The DNA here is from genome assembly GCA_016801055.1 of Panax notoginseng. NCBI lineage: Eukaryota > Viridiplantae > Streptophyta > Magnoliopsida > Apiales > Araliaceae > Panax > Panax notoginseng. The sequence goes on from CM029016.1 coordinate 7,482,221, forward strand.
CTCATTCCTTCATTATTTTTTACGAATTCACTGAACTCTAGAGAGAGGAACTATAGAGAGAAACTATAGAGAGAGAGAAGAAGAGTATTCTGCTACTTAACTACTTCCTTATTTCAGCTCGTCTTTAAAACGGTAAGGGGTGTTATTCTTTCTTATTCATGAAGAGAACTGTTGTTATTCCATTTCTTATTATTCTGTTGGAATAACCTGTATACGCGGATCTACTCTATACTTGGTGACATTCTTCTATTATTCTGTTGGAACATCCTGTCTGTGTGTTTTACACCGGACCTGGTTCCGTTTTTATTATTATTCTGTTGGAACATCTTGTCTGTGTGTTTTACACCGGACCTGGTTCCGTTTTTATTATTATTCTGTTGGAACATCCTGTCTGCGTGTTTTACACCGGACCTGGTTCTGTCTTGTTATTATTTTGTTGGAACATCCTGTCTGTGTGTTTTACACCGGACCTGGTTCCATTATTTATTATTCTGTCGGAATATCCTGTCTGTGCGTTTACGCCGGACCTGGTTCCATTATTTATTATTCTGTTGGAATATCCTGTCTGTGCGTTTACGCCGGACCTGGTTCCATTATTTATTATTCTGTTGGAATAACCTGTCTGTGCGGTCTATCGCATGTCGGGTGATTTCTTTTGTTATTCCATTCTTTATTATACTCAGTTGGTTAAGTTTTGACTTCTATACTCCATGAAATTAGTGGAATATCCTTGATAATTGCGGTTCATCCAGTATCTTTTCATGAAAATATTCTTCTAAGTATTCTTGAATTTTACTCCACAATGCAGTATCATGTTGACAATTTGGGCGTTGTTAATTCTTGGATAAATTAATTCTTGAACTTGTTATATTGAATTCTTATATCATTGTCATCATCCTCATGTTTATAAAATGTTGAAAGTCATATGTGGCCTGTAGTGCATAGATGGACTTGGTATGATTATGACAAGGATTATTCGGTATAATCATGACCGTAATGTTACAAATGATGTGGTAAAAGTCCTCATTGGCCCGTAGCGCATTGATGGACAGTTGTTGGCATGATCATGACCATTAATGAATACACGAATATCCTTGGCCGTAGTGCAGGGGTGATTCGATGATGTGGATTATTTTATTAAGCTGAGTCTCAGCGATAGCAGTGTTGAAAAACCTTTTAAATCATAAAAGATAGTAGAGTTTATTTTCTACTTGACTCTTTTAATGGATTGCTTGTTCCGCTGCAGTTAAACTTGATGTCTATTATATTTTATCAGTTTAACATTGTTGAAGGCTAATGATAATTTATTCTGCATTATCTTAGTCATAATATTTCTTACTGGGCTAGTTGAGCTCACCCTTTCTTTCACTGTTCTCTTCAGGAAATGAGAACGTAGCTGGGGCAAGTCGGGGAACGGTGTGATGGTTCGAATGATAGTATTAGTTAGTAGTCCTCACTATTCTATGTAATAGTGTGTTAATAAATGTAATGAGGACTCCTTTTGAGTATGAATACTCTCTAGAAGATAATATTTGTATTCAAACTCACAGTTTATGTTTTGTCGTATTGTACACGACAGTTGTATTAGTAAGTTGTATTTGTATTCTGTACTTTGTATCTAACGACCCAAGATGGGTGATGTATACCTAATTTTTGGGGGCGTCACAGTTGGTATCAGAGCTTAGGGATATGATCCCTGGCTAAGATGTGAGAATAGAACTAGGAGGGGAGAGACGGGGAATTCCTTCGCTAGTATGACCTACCTAAGTTTATTTGCATGGTATTTAAATGGTCGGTCATAATATAAGGATAATATATGACATATCAATTAACTTTTATTTTGTGGCAGTATCTGAAAATGGCATCTGAGAATGTTGAGAATAGCAATGGAGCACAGGCGATTATTGATTCACCACATATCAATAATCAGGATAATGTTCATCAGGAAGGTGACAATCCTCATGCAAACAACAACACTGACCAGATGATGAATGATGGAATGTTCAGAGGTTTTATGCAATTCATGCAACAACAGGTGAAAGCGGCTCCTGTCCACAACGTAGGTGAAAATACTGGAAACTCTCAGGCGGTCACCGCTAAACAGTTTAAGGAGCTGGGACCACCGGAGTTTAAGGGAGAACCCAAACCACTTGTAGCTAAAACATGGATAAAACAGATCACCAAGATATTTGATGTCTTGGGTTGCTCCGAGGAACAAAAGGTTCCCTTTGCCGCCTTTATGTTGCGAGGAGAGGCAGATTACTGGTGGGAATCGATAAAGCGTACTCAACCTGCCGCACTGAAGATGTCTTGGGAGAAGTTCCAAGAGCTGTTTAACGACAAATACTTTCCCGAGAGTATTCGTCACATGAAGGAGGTGGAGTTCATCAAATTGGAGCAGAATAATATGACCGTGTCGCAGTACGAGACAAAATTTGCGGAGTTATTCCGGTTTGCGTCCCACCTGGTGGATAATGAAGAAAGAATGACGCGAATATTTTTAAGAGGTTTGAAGCCGGAGATACGTCAACACCTTGTTTCTCATAAACTGTGTTTGTATTCAGATGTTGTAAATAGGGCTCAGTTGGTGGAGTGCGATAATGAGACAACGCAACCAAAAGAGAGCAGCCGGCAAAATGATAATACCAGTGAAAGCAGTCATCGAAGCGGTGACAACAAGCGTGGAGGGAATCAACAGGCCAGAAATGGTAACCACTTCGGTGGTAATCAGGGCCAAAATAATAAGAATGGGCATTTCAAGAAGAGGAGATTCAACAATGATGGAAAGACGTCAGCACCAGCACCTGTCGTTAAGGAAGGAGAACGACCACCTATCATATGTTTCAAATGCGGAGGGGAGGGGCACATCAGTCCAAACTGCGCGATGCCGTCCAAAGCATGTTATAATTGTGGAAGAGAAGGTCATTTAGCCCGATTTTGTCGTTTACCGAAGACAAATTCAGCTAGGATGGAGGCACCAAAGGCCGTCCCAGAAAAGTCAAAACCAGTTGTGCAAGGGAGAGCGTTTGTTGTGAACTCCCAGAGAGCAAGGAACCCGAATGAGGTCATCACGGGTAAGCTTATCATAAACTCTAACGAAGTCTATACTTTATTTGATACCGGTTCTACCCATTCTTTTATTTCTCCTACTTGCGCTCATCGATTAAATTTGATTCCGGAGAAATTAGACTTTGACTTAGCAGTTGAAACTCCATTGGGAGAAACCTTCATTACATCCACGGTTTATAAGTCTTGTTTGGTTCAAGTTGGTACCCACACATTACCTGTCGATCTTATTTCATTAAAAATACTTGCATTTGACGTGATTCTAGGGATTGATTGGTTAACTACTCATCATGCAAAAATTGATTATTTTCGTAAGGTTGTTAGCTTTCATATTCCTAATCGACCTATTATGCGAATTCAAGCAACCAAACCATTAAAATCAATCGCTGTCATCTCAAGCCATAAAGCTATTCGTTTATTGAAAAACGGATGTCAAGCTTTCTTAGCTCATGTCACAGATCTAAACAAAAATACGTCAGCTTTGAATGATATTTCTGTTGTTAATAAATTTCCTGACGTATTTCCCGAAGAACTTCCTGGCCTACCCCCAGAGCGTGAAATTGAATTTTGTATCGACCTTGAACCCGGTACAAAACCCATTTCCAAAGCCCCATATCGAATGGCTCCTATTGAACTTCAGGAGTTAAAGACCCAACTGCAGGAATTGTTAGACATTGGTTTTATTCGTCCTAGTACTTCTCCTTGGGGTGCTCCTGTTCTGTTCGTGAAGAAGAAAGATGGGAGTATGCGACTTTGTATTGATTATCGGGAGTTGAATCATGTCACCATCAAAAATAGGTACCCATTGCCACGTATTGATGACCTGTTTGACCAGTTGCAAGGAGCACAATTCTTTTCAAAGATCGATCTTCGTTCTGGATATCATCAGCTGAAGGTTAGAACTGAGGATATTCCAAAGACTGCCTTCAGAACTCGGTATGGGCATTATGAATTCTTAGTTATGTCTTTTGGATTGACTAATGCTCCTGCTGCCTTCATGGATATGATGAACAGGGTATTCAAGGAATATTTGGATCACTTTGTGGTCGTCTTTATCGATGACATCCTTATTTATTCCAAAAGCCGTGAAGATCATGAGCAACACTTGAGGTTGGTACTCCAAAAGCTTCGTGAATACAAACTTTATGCCAAGTTGAAGAAATGCGAGTTCTGGCTGGAAGAGGTAGCATTCCTTGGGCACGTAGTATCAAGTCGTGGAATATCGGTTGACCCGGCAAAGATTGAAGCTATTCAAAGCTGGGAGCAACCTAAATCAGTGACCGAGGTACGTAGCTTTCTTGGTTTAGCTGGTTATTATCGGAGATTCGTGGAAGGATTTTCTCGAATCGCTACTCCATTAACTCAGCTGACTCGGAAAGATACAAAGTTCGGTTGGAGCGAAGAATGTGAGCAGAGTTTTCAAGAACTCAAGAGGAGACTCATTTCAGCACCTGTTCTAACAATACCATCTGGCTCGGAGGGATTTGTCATCTACAGTGATGCTTCGAGCAAAGGGTTGGGATGCGTTCTCATGCAACATGGAAAAGTCATAGCCTATGCATCAAGACAACTCAAGGAATATGAGAGGAATTATCCTACTCATGATCTAGAGTTGGCAGCTGTTGTCTTTGCACTTAAAATTTGGAGGCATTACTTGTATGGGGAGAAGGTGGAGATCTTTACGGATCATAAAAGCCTCAAATATTTCTTCACTCAAAAGGAACTCAACATGCGACAACGACGTTGGCTTGAACTGTTGAAAGATTATGATCATACCATTCAATACCATCCTGGAAAAGCGAACGTGGTAGCTGACGCATTGAGTAGAAGATCATATGCAAGTACGAGTGCGATATTGTCAACACAAAGGCCCATTTTGTGTGATTTGCAAAGGATGGAGATAGAGTTAAAGACTCCAGGGACCCATGTGATGATGGCGAATATACGAGTAGAACCGACTTTAATCGATAAAGTTAAAGCTGCTCAAGCTACAGACCTGGAGCTGATGCGTATGAGGAAGAAAGTGCAAGAAGGTGTTATGCCGGAAGCAAGAATCGATGAAGAAGGAATACTTCGAGTCAACTCCAGACTTTGTGTTCCTAACAACCCTGATTTAAAGTATGAAATCATGATGGAGGCGCACAACACACCGTTTGCAATCCATCCTGGAAGTACCAAAATGTATCATGATCTTCGTCATACATTTTGGTGGAGCAATATGAAGAGAGAGATAGCGTTGTTTATCTCAAGGTGTCTAACTTGTCAACGAGTCAAAGCGGAGCATCAAGTACCAAAAGGTCCATTGCAACCACTTGAAATTCCAGAATGGAAGTGGGAGCACATTACCATGGATTTCGTTACCGGTCTTCCTAGGGTTTCTCAAGGTATAGATGCGATTTGGGTCATTGTTGATAGATTGACCAAGTCTGCTCATTTCTTACCGATACGAGAAACTTATACACTTGAACGTCTTGCTCGTATGTACATAAACGAGATTGTAAGACTGCATGGTATGCCAGTATCCATAGTTTCTGACCGAGACCCAAGATTCACTTCACGATTTTGGGTTAGTTTACAAAAAGCTATGGGCACGGAGTTACGATTTAGTTCAGCATATCATCCTCAGACGGACGGACAATCAGAGAGGACTATTCAAACTCTTGAAGATCTATTAAGACTCTGTGTCTTTGACTTCAAGGGAAGTTGGGACAAGTTCTTACCATTGGTGGAGTTTTCCTACAACAACAGTTATCAAGCAAGTATTGGCATGGCTCCATTCGAAGCATTGTATGGAAGAAAATGTCGTTCTCCAGTATGCTGGGATGAGGTGGGTGAAGCAACGTTGTTGGGACCGGAGTTGGTACGTATGACTACAGAAAAGATTCAAACGATCCGACAACGTATAAAAACCTCACAAGATCGACAAAAGAGTTATGCTGATCTTCATCGAAAGGACGTGGAATTTGATGTAGGAGATCATGTGTTCTTACGTGTTGCTCCATGGAAAGGAGTTACGAGATTTGGAAAGAGAGGAAAGCTCAATCCTCGATTCATCGGTCCATTTTTAATCCTCGATCGAGTAGGAACTGTGGCTTATAGACTCGCTTTACCGCCAAGTATGTCTCGTGTTCATAACGTTTTTCACATATCCATGTTACGCAAATATGTGGAAGACCCGAACCACATTATTGAGTTAGAACCGACGAAATAGCGGAGGATTTGACGTATGAAGAAGTTCCTGTTCAAATCTTGGATAAGAAGGAACATATTCTACGCTCCAAGGTTATACCTCAAGTCAAAGTTTTGTGGAGAAACCACGATGTTGAGAAAATGACTTGGGAGTTAGAATCTGAAATGAAATCAAGGTATCCTTACCTCTTCGACATACCAGGTACGTACCCTAATTTCGAGGGCGAAATTTCATAAGAAGGGGAGGTTGTAAGACCCCAACTTTTATAAATAAAGATGAATTTTCTATAAATATCATTTTTGAATATTATGGAGTTAATTTGATATAATGTTATAGTTGTGGGTAATATTTATAAATTTTGCAAAGTACGCAAGTTGTTATATAATATTCGATTGGTCGGGGAATATTCGTTTTAACAGGGAATATTCGTACAACGACACAATCATTGGTGGACCCCACAACGGAATTATTGTCAGATTGAGAAAACGACAAAAATATTTTATTAAAAATAACGGCAGAAATTTTACCATTGTTACTGTTGAACTACTCGGTAGTAAAAGTACAGTAATACGTGTGGTTGCATAGTAGCACACGGTATTGATTATTAATGCTTATGTGAGAAGTCACTCAGTTTGATTCAATTATTGTCAGTTAATAATATGAATTATTTAGCGATAATGACGTTTTGTTTTATTCGTATTATTAACGTAATAAAACAGAAACATCTTTTTATATAAAACAAAATACTTTATTAAAGTTATTCTATAAATAGAATATATTATATTTTATTTAAAAGATTTTTCTTTAAATATGGACCGTCAGATTAAAGTAATCAATCTGGACCGTTCATGGATTAGTTACTATGCATTCTATTTTTCTATAAATAGCAGCTCATTCCTTCATTATTTCTTACGAATTCACTGAACTCTAGAGAGAGAACTATAGAGAGAGACTATAGAGAGAGAGAGAAGAAGAGTATTCTGCTACTTAACTACTTCCTTATTTCAGCTCGTTTTTAAAACGGTAAGGGGTGTTATTCTTTCTTATTCATGAAGAGAACTGTTGTTATTTCATTTCTTATTATTCTGTTGGAATAACCTGTATACGCGGATCTACCCTATACTTGGTGACATTCTTCTATTATTCTGTTGGAACATCCTGTCTGTGTGTTTTACACTGGACCTGGTTCCGTTTTTATTATTATTCTGTTGGAACATCCTGTCTGTGTGTTTTACACCGGACCTGGTTCCGTTTTTATTATTATTCTGTTGGAACATCCTGTCTGTGTGTTTTACATCGGACCTGGTTCCGTCTTGTTATTATTTTGTTGGAACATCCTGTCTGTGTGTTTTACACCGGACCTGGTTCCATTATTTATTATTCTGTCGGAATATCCTGTCTGTGCGTTTACGCCGGACCTGGTTCCATTATTTATTATTCTGTTGGAATATCCTGTTTGTGCGTTTACGCCGGACCTGGTTCCATTATTTATTATTCTGTTGGAATAACCTGTCTGTGCGGTCTATCGCATGCCGGGTGATTTCTTTTGTTATTCCATTCTTTATTATACTCAGTTGGTTAAGTTTTGACTTCTATACTCCATGAAATTAGTGGAATATCCTTGATAATTGCGGTTCATCCAGTATCTTTTCATGAAAATATTCTTCTAAGTATTCTTGAATTTTACTCCACAATGCAGTATCATGTTGACAATTTGGACGTTGTTAATTCTTGGATAAATTAATTCTTGAACTTGTTTTATTGAATTCTTATATCATTGTCATCATCCTCATGTTTATAAAATGTTGAAAGTCATATGTGGCCTGTAGTGCATAGATGGACTTGGTATGATTATGACCAGGGATTATTCGGTATAATCATGACCGTAATGTTACAAATGATGTGGTAAAAGTCCTCATTGGCCCGTAGTGCATTGATGGACAGTTGTTGGCATGATCATGACCATTAATGAATACACGAATATCCTTGGCCGTAGTGCAGGGGTGATTCGATGATGTGGATTATTTTATTAAGCTGAGTCTCAGCGATAGCAGTGTTGAAAAACCTTTTAAATCATAAAAGATAGTAGAGTTTATTTTCTACTTGACTCTTTTAATGGATTGCTTGTTCCGCTGCAGTTAAACTTGATGTCTATTATATTTTATCAGTTTAACATTGTTGAAGGCTAATGATAATTTATTCTGCATTATCTTAGTCATAATATTTCTTACTGGGCTAGTTGAGCTCACCCTTTCTTTCACTGTTCTCTTCAGGAAATGAGAACGTAGCTGGGGCAAGTCGGGGAACGGAGTGATGGTTCGAATGATAGTATTAGTTAGTGGTCCTCATTATTCTATGTAATAGTGTGTTAATAAATGTAATGAGGACTCCTTTTGAGTATGAATACTCTCTAGAAGATAATATTTGTATTCAAACTCACAGTTTATGTTTTGTCGTATTGTACACGACAGTTGTATTAGTAAGTTGTATTTGTATTCTGTACTTTGTATCTGACGACCCAAGATGGGTGATGTATACCTAATTTTTGGGGGCGTCACAGAATATATTATATTTTATTTAAAAGATTTTTCTTTAAATATGGACCGTCAGATTAGAGTAAATCAATCTGGACTGTTCATGGATTAATTACTATGCATTCCATTTTCCTATAAATTGAAGCTCATTCCTTCATTATTTTTTTACGAATTCACTGAACTCTAGATAGAGAAACTATAGAGATAAACTATAGAGAGAAAGAAGAAAAATATTGTGCTACTTAACTACTTCTTTATTTCAGTTCTTCTTTAAAACGGTAAGGGATATTATTTGTTGTACCCGTAAGGGGTATTATTTCTTTTATATTCATGAAGAGAACTTCTGTTATTCCATTATTTATTATTCTGTTGGAATAACCTGTATACGCGGTCTACCCTATACTTGGTGACATTCTTCTATTATTATGTTGAAACATCCTGTCTGTGTGTTTTACACCGGACCTGGTTCCGTCTTTATTATTATTCTGTTGGAACATCCTGTCTGTGTGTTTTACACCGGACCTGGTTCCGTCTTTATTATTATTCTGTTGGAATATCCTGTTTATGCGTTTTACGTCTGACCTGGTTCTATTATTTATTATTCTGTTGGAATAACCTGTCTGTGCGGTCTATCGCATGCATGGTGATTTCTTTTGCTATTCCATTCTTTATTACACTCAGTTGGTCAAAACTTTGACTTCTATACTCCATGAAATTAGTGGAGTATCCTTGATATTTGCGCTTCATCCAGTATCTTTTCATGGAAATATTCTTCTGAGCATTCTTGAATTTTACTCTACAAAGCAGTATCATGTTGATAATTTGGACGTTATCAGTTCCTAGATAAATTAATTCTTGAACTTGTTTTATTGAATTATTATATCATTGTCATCATCCTCATGTTTATATTTTGTTGAAAGTCATCTGTGGCCTGTAGTGCATAGATGGACTTGGTATGATTATGACCAGGGATTATTCGGTATAATCATAACCGTAATGTTACAAATGATGTGGAAAAAGTCTTCATTGACCCGTAGTGCATTGATGGACAGTTTTTGGTATGACTGTGGCTATGGATTCTCTTTGGCCGTAGTGCAGAGATGAATTGTTTTATGGCATGATCAGGACCGTTGATGAAAACATGATTATCTTTAGCCGTAGTGCATGGATAATTCGTGGTCGTGATACTAAAGAATATCATTGGCCGTAGTGCAGGGGTGATTCGATGATGTAGATTATTTATTAAGCTGAGTCACAGCGATAAAAGTCATGAAAAACCTTTTAAATCATAAAAGATAGTAGATTTTATTCTCTACTTGACTCTTTTAATGGATTGTTGGTTCCGCTGCAGTTAAACTTGATGTCTATTGTATTTTATCAGTTTAACATTGTTGAAGACTAATGATAATTTATTCTGCATTATCTTAGTCATAATATTTCTTACTGGGCTAGTTGAGCTCACCCTTTCTTTCACTGTTCTCTTCAGGAAATGTGAATATAGTTGGGACTAGTCGAGAAACGGAGTGATGGACCAGATGATAGCATTAGCAGTCCTCACTATTTTATGTAATAGTGTGATAATAATTGTAATGAGGACTCCTTTTGAGTTTGTATACTCTCTTGTAGACAATATTTGTATTCAAACTCATAGTTTATGTTTTGTCGTATTGTACACGACAGTTGTATTATTAAGTTGTATTTGAATTCTGTACTATGTATCTGGCGACTCAAGATGGGTGATGTATACCTAATTTTGGGGGCGTCACACAAAGGCAAGGACATAATTCAGGAGTAGTTATTATGACTTTAATTATTATGTTTTTATATGTAAACCATTTTATATATATGAAGGTATATATGTTATGTTAAGGTTAGACAACCTGAGATATTGTATTAATTAAATTAACTAATGGTATGTTTGATAATATTCATAAATGAATGTGTAGTTAGATGTTATTTGTATGATGGATCGTGAGCACTAGACCCGGGGTTAGGTAACCCGGATTTGGGGGCGTCACAGAGTTTATTCACATATGGAATAAGATTACATGTTTCCTAAAATTAAAGATGTTTAATTTTGATAAGGAATAGGATTCAAAATATTTTATTTTTTCAGCAATTTTAAGTTAAAATAAAGGAGTTTATTTTGTACTTGAAATTAGATTCCTTGTTGATTAAAATAAAAGAGTTTATTTTGATTTGGAATTTGATTAAAAATAAAGGAGTTTATTTTTATTAAAAATTGGATAAAATAAAATAATAAGTTTATTAGGATTTAAACTTTGATTAAAATAAAAAGAGTTTATTTTGTTTCAAAATTAGATTTTTAGTAAGCTTTTAATTGCCCATTAAATTGATATCAATGCATATATGGAATGAATTTATTACTAATGAGATGAATGTTTATTTATTGATGTATATGATGATATTTATGATAATAAATGGGATTGATTATGGACTACTGACCAATGTGACTGAATTTTATTTTAGTTGATGCATGAATGTATGAGTTTTATTAAATAAGGTATGCGTACCTCGTCTTCTCTAATTTTTCTTAACGTATATTCTATCTCCCTCTGATGTACTTCCCCTTAAATGTTGATCAAGGTTTTTAGTTTTATAAATAGTTTTGTAATATGAACAGTTAGAATTAAAATTTTGAAGAATTAGAGATCAAGGAGCAAAGAGCGCTTAAAGACCCGTTTGTAATGGAGCCCATGTTTAAATATAATAGTTATATTTAATTTTAATTCTTGCAACCCTAGGTTTAACCTTTTAGTTCACTTGGTGGCTCTTGTGAACCAAACGAGATTAAAGTCCACAATCAATCTGGGTAGAATATAGTATTCTATATGTATACTTATACTATATATATATATATATATATATATATATATATATATGTGTGTGTGTGTGTGTGTGTGTGTGTGTGTGTGTGTGTGTGTGTGTGTGTGTGTGTGGTTGTGCGCGCGCACGCCCGCGCGCGCTAAACAAGATGAGACAATTAATAACAAATCCCTCAAAGATATTATATTAAGTTGTAACGTTCAAAGATATTTGGAATATCGAACGTCGCCTTCTAGCATGATAAAAATAATAGAGTATTGAATATTTAATTTGAGTTTGTTGTGCAGACACAAGACAATTATTAAATATTTGAGATGTTGTTTTTAGTACATATGATGTTTATAAGGAATTGAACATTACCGCTTTGTTGTACACATACAAGGGTTGTAGTTTTCTCTTCACTTATATGAAAATGTTGGGTCTGACTTAACTTAAATAATTTTAGTTCGGATGTGCACACACTTGACTACCATTATGATTTAAGAGGCAAAATACAAGGAGTTACATGATGATGTAATTGACAAGAGTTGTCTCCCTATTTATTTATATATAGTTTGTTGTGCACACACAATGCTATATACATTTGAAATTAGATCATTATTATCACTAGCAAATATTTAATTAGATTTTGCCGAACTATATAAGTGAGAAATACCAATTTAAAACAAGACCTAATTTATCTTGGTAATTAATAAAAGAATGTATATTAAAATATTGTTAAATTATAAATTCATTTATAGAATTTTACAATGTCTAATTCACTATCACTACGAAGCATTTTAGATGCTAATTAATCGGACCGAATTAAATGGATTAGTTAATGAATTTGAGAATTGTTCTTAAGGCTGAAAAGCTATCTTATGTCCTTAATACGCCTATCTCTACAATGATTGCAGACAATACCTCTAAAGAAGCGATTGTTACTTTTAGAAAGTGGCAAGATGATACACAGTTGCTCAATGCATCATGCTCGCATCTATGAGTAACGAGCTTCAGCGTCAGCATGAAACTATGGATGCTCCTACTATACTCCTACACATCAAGTAGTTGATGGTGAGGAAAGTAGGACTGATAGATATCAGATATCTAAGGAGCTCTTCCGATCTAGAATGACCGATGACACTACAGTACAAACAAAAGTTTTTAACATGATCAATTTGATTGATTAATTAGGACAACATGTTTTGTCATGGATGGAGAGTTGAGTCAAGATTTGATTTTGCACTCACTCCCGGACTTCATCTCACAATTATTATGAATTTTTCATATGAACAAGCTAGATATCAATCTCGCTAACTTGGATAACATGTTGAAAATGCTAAAAGTCACTTTCCAACCAAGAAAGACCAAGTCTTATTGGTAAGTGCCAAAGGATCTTCTGAAAAGAAGAACGATTCTAAGAAGGTAAAAATAAAGGCAAAAACAAAGGATAATAAGAACAAAAACTGATTAGTCTCCAGCCGCCATCGCTCCACCAGGGCGGACACAAGACCAATGTCAGTTTGGGGTACCACTGCCGAATAGTTAAAAAACCCCAAACCCATATTTTTGTAGAAGAGTTTTTTGAGCTTTTGTTAATATCTGTTTATCGTATTTTTTTTCAGTTAATTGACTTGAGTGTAGTTTTCCCCTCTTTCTCGTCATATACTTCACCCGACACATGATTTTGTTGGTCGTAAAGAACACTTGGGTCAATTGGTCCTTAATTCCAACTGTTCATATAGTACCTAAAAAAATCACATAAAATTATTTTGTAATTATTTAATAACTATGTAACACAATTATATCCCAATAATCAGAAATAATTAAAAACCCATTTTACAATAATTTAAATGATTTTTTTTCATATTCATTATTAGTCCCAATACCTCATTACATGCATATAATGTCCCAAACACATAATTCAATATTTGCAGTTAATAAAATACTAATCCATTCCGATTATTATGCAAATAATTCAATATTTACAGTAATCGTTCTTAGTTAATTATTTTAACTAAAAATGCTATACAGGAAGAAATCTGTTGCCTTATAGTTTTGGGTAGACCCCCAAATCAACAATAATCTTATGAGATCATATATGTGATAATTTATTTGTTAATATATATTTAATATGCCTTTAAAATATGCATGCCATTTTATTAAATAAGATAGTATGGGGTTAATGTTTGATCAAGTGGAACGTCACTCAAGTCGCCTTTAGGACTATGCATTTAGCCGTGTTATGGCGTTGTGGCTTTTATCCTTTGTAAATCGTTGACAGACGTGCTTAATCAACCCTATTCCCGATCCTTCCCTTATTTGGTATCAGAGCCATGTTTAGTTTATTGTCATATTAATAAATATATTACTTATAAATTAAGCATTTATGATCACTTTTAGAAATGACTGATTTTCTAACCTCATCTGTTACAACTGTAGCTAATACCTCAACTTCTACTTTGGAAGCAACTGAACTGATAACCTATCAGGAAGTTAAGGAAGCCTTAGATAAATAGACTATTCCTAAAATCAGACCAGAAACAATTTATAAAATTGGAACCTTTGATTCTATCAGTAAAAGGATTATTAAAACCTTTGAACATGGTGTTCCTTTACAGAATAATGATGAAATTTTATATTTGTTGCATGTTGAAGATTTGTATCGTTTTTTGTAAAAATATAAGTATGTTCATATAGGACTTGTCCAAGTAGCTTTCAAACCGTTAACCTTACTTGGTCAAAATACCAGTATTCAATGCACACTTAGAGATGGTAGGTGTTTAAACTAGAAAGCCTCTTTAATGGGTGCTATTGAAACCAGCCTTGCTCATGGACCAGTATATTTCAATACCCTAACTGATAATAATTTGTCAAAAGTTTTAGAAATGAGAATTATATCTCATGGTTATGAGTATCTACTTGGATCTCCTCCTTTTGCCATTTTATTCCGTATTCATCTTAAAGTTTTAACTACTTTAAACCCCTATATCCGAAAACAAAGCCAACAAGTACATACTGTCCTTATAGACACTAATCTTTTTAGTAGTCAAATGGCTATTCCCAGAATGATCCCTTGGGAAGAAATTACTTTTCCGAAACAATGGCAGATTACTAACGTTGTTCCTACCCGGCCTATAATTAGACAATCCATTGAGGATGTTGTCCAAACCAGTAATAAAAATGTTTATTTAAAATTTTAAGGACCTTTTATCAGAAGTCGATCTATTAACAATATCTCTTACAATATTGATTTTCTTGAATCATCTAGATAGTCTGTGTCTGACCCTTTAGAATCTATTTATCAAGAGTCTAAAAAATCCAGTAATGAGTTTGTTAAAAATGAAGACTTAATAAAAGGAATACATATTTCTGAAAATCAAATACCTCATGGTATTTATGAAACAAATATTCCTCAAAACAGAAGACCTTATAGTCCAACTGCTAGTGAGATACATTTTGAGTGTTAATGGATTTTTCTCCTAATAGTAAAATTCGTCAATGTTTAAACCAGGAGTTCATGCAGGATAAATATCAGAATTTTAGAAATTGGTATTTTAAAAATCATAATAATGATAAATTAGCTGAAATAAAAGCTAATTATTATGCTTATTTAAATAACAATCAGTGTATAATATCATTTATTAAATGGTATTATAATTTTGTTTTAAAAATAGAAGTTTACACAGAGAATCAACTGAATGTGTTAACTGGAATTCAAAAGGACTGGATTACCACAAGTGGTAATATTATCCAATCCATTCACCCCCCCCTCCTAAGTCCCTTGAACTTAGCTCTGGAAATGAAAATTTAAAACCTTTGGTCATCAATTCGTATGTTGATATACCTGAAAACCCCTATCAACAAGGAGAGATAAAAATAAAAGATATTTTACCTTTATCTAAACAGAATAATTATACTAATATATTCCTTCAAACAGTAGGAAAACAGTTAACCATGATAGAAGAACAAATTAATCATATTAATGATAACTGTCAAGTTGCTCCTCACAAGATTGATCTTCAACCTGTAACCATTAAACCACCTTTAGAAGTTAGTAATTATATGATGAATTCTTCTAAATCTGATTATGAGTTTATTGATAATCTTTTAAACAAAATAAAAGATTTAAAAACTACAACTACATCTACGTCTCAGATTAACATAATGTCAGGTCAGCCCTCTTCACATACCAGTAATAATAATACTGATGATGATGAAGAAGAAACTGACGATATTTCTCCTGTTCATATTTTGAAAATCCAAAATAATTTTCGAGAAATGCAGAATATTAATAAAACCACTTACAGTCAGAAACCAATAAATCGAATGACTTTATATGGACCTTTACGATTATTGCTCTTGCACCATTGTTTTTGCTTGGAAATATGAACCATCTTTACAAAATTATAAATATATTTGTTTCATATTTATTTTTAAAAGTAAGAAGTTATTGAATTAATAGTGGCTACATAATAATGAATTATGATGACAAATTTAAAAATATGAATATCATTTGATACTACTTTTAATAGAATAATGACTTTTTTAGAACACAAAAATTTAAAAATAAAATGAGATTTTTTTTGTAGTTGGACGGAGTAATATAACAGACTTTAACTGATAAAATTCGTGACTTTTACTCCGCGCGCGCACAAAAAAAAATTAAAATAAATAAAATAAAATTCTAGGCATGAAGTCCAGGTAATTTATTTCCGGGGTCACCTCCGTTTTTTTCAGTGTACTGCTGTATGTATAGCAGTGAGGATTATAAAATGAATCAATAATAATTTTAATAAAAAATATCATCCAACTTCAAAAAAAATTAAAAAAAATAATCATAGGAACTCTTACTTTTTCAAAGGGCTACCAAGTGATAAAAATAAAAAAAATATCAAACACACATTATAATTTGGAACAGAATGAATAAATATTTAATTATCTTCCATGTCAATATTTGTTAGAGAGAGAAAGTGTATAAAATATAGAGATAGAAGTTAAAGGAAGATAGAAATATTTTTTGATTCCAACCGACGGTCCGATACAACCTATAACTATTTTTAGTTCTTAATAAAAACCATAATCATAATTAACCAAGCCTAATCATTTTATACTACTATTAATAGAATAAAGACTAGTATTTTGTTAGAACAAAAAAAAGAGTTTTTTTTTTTTGTAGTAGGAAGGAGTAATATGAGAGACTTGAACTGGTAAAATTCATGACTTCTCCAAAAAAATAAGTTCTCGGCATAAAGTCCATGAGAAATAAGTTATTTTTTTAGACGTATTACTCGATCATTAGCCAGACGTATTACTCGATCTCGCAACGTTCTAATTTCTAAATAAGCTGCTGAACAAAGAGAAAATATCAATAAAATTCAATCCAGTAATATAAATGTCAAGTAATATTACCAGACATTTTCAAGGCAAGTAATATTCTTTGCTGGTTACTTGTTCAAATTTTATCCAAATTCTAAGCTGAAAATTTATTATATTTGAAAATTTTGCCAATGGATATGACCAGAGAATATGGTGAGAGGAAAATAAACAATTTTCTTCTTCCTCTTATCTTTTGAGTTTTCTCACTTAAAAATTTATCCCAATCTATATTTAATGACACTAATATTATATTAAAAAAAAGTGTAGTAAAAAATTAGTGATATAATAAAATTCTTCGAGATCAATTGTATCGCTAAAAGTGTCACAAAAAAAATATTTGTGTTGAAAAATATGTATTGAGAAAAAATGAATGATAAACATAATAGAGGAGATTCTAATAATGTCGTGTGACTCATATCATTAAAACTTGAAAGCAGCATACTGAAATTATGTATGTAAACACCTAAAACGGGGGGTGAATAGGGGGGAGGGTGGACATGACTCATGTCATTAAAACTTTAAAGCAACGTATTGAAATTATGTATGTAAACACCTAGAAAGGGGGATGAGGAGGGGAGGGGAGGGGGGGGGGTGGACGTGGTTCAACAAACTATGTTAAATTAAAAATTTTCTACACGTAATTCAACGGCTAATTTAGCTGTTTGCTTTGAGTTATTCTTCTATTTTTTGATTACTTTTCAATAAATTTAATTACGTATGCAGTGAAATTTAAGTATTGGGTTTGATGGTCCTACCCACACAGAATTATTTTTAGTTGCAAAAACTTTTAGTATGAAATCTATGAAACTAGTACTCCTTCCGTTACTTAATATATGTCGTTTTAAGATTGTGCACAAATATTAAGGTAAATTCTTATATAGGTAAATTCTTATATATATATATATATATATATATATATATATATATATATATATATATATATATACAATTCTACGATTATTTCTCTTGCAACATTGTTTTTGCTCTGGAAATATGAACCATCTTTACAAAATTATAAGTATATTTGTTTCATATTTAATTTATATATTTATAATTTTAAAAGTAAGAAGTTATTGAATTAGTAGTGGCTACATAATAATGAATTATGATGACAAATTTAAAAATATGATTATCATTTTTTACTACTTTTAATAGAATAATGACTTTTTTAGAACACAAAAATTTCAAAATAAAATGAGATTTTTTTTTTGTAGTTGGAAGGAGTAATATGACAGACTTGAACTGATAAAATTCATGACTTTTACCCCGTCCGCAATTTTTTTTTTAAAATAAATAAAATAAAATTCTAGGCATGAAGTCCAGGTAACTTATTTCTGGGGTCTCCTCCGTTTTTTTTCACTGTGTACAGCTGTATGTATAGCAGTGAGGATTATGAAATGAATCAATAATAATTTTAATAAAAAAATATCAACCAACTTCAAAAAAAATTAAAAAAAATAATCATATGAACTCTTACTTTTTTAAAGAGATAGACCAAGTGATAAAAAAAAATTTGTCAAACACACATTTTAATTTGGAACAGAATGAATAAATATTTAATTATCTCCCATGTCAATATTCGTTTGAGAGAGAAAGTGTATAAAAAATAGAGACAGAAGTTAAAGGAAGAAAGAAATTAAATAATAAATAATTTATTTCTGACCCATATTATAAATAATAGAGATTGAAGTTAAAGGAAGATAGTAATATAGTACGTTTAAAATTTAAAAATGAGTTGACATGTTTCAGACCCATAACTATTTATTGATTCCAACCGACGGTCCGACACAACTCATAACTATTTTTAGTTCTCCAAAAAAAAATAAGTTCTCGGCATATGTATCGACAAAAATTAAATGATAAATATAATAGAGGAGATTCTAATCATGTCGTGTGACTCATGTCATTAAAATTTGAAAGAAGCATATTAAAATTATGAGTAATTCTATGCCGACCGGCGTTTTCCGACAGGGGTAGTGATCGGCCGGAATTTTTTTTTTTTTTTTTTTTTTTTGCTTTTGACTACAAAATAATTAATGTGATTTATTAGAACTGAAATTTTTATAAAATACAGTGATTTAGGCGTCCGTTTGAATACACGTAACAAATATAGTTATACAAAACATGGTTATACAGACCTTACTCCACTTTACATGAACTGTTAACTTTATTGACTAATAATTAGAACTTCTTCATGTCATGTTTAACTAAAAATGAAATAATCAATAATTAGAATTAATGAAAGTATTAAAAAAATTAATAATAATAAAGTTGAACTCTTCTACCAATTTAATGCAATTTTTGACTAATATTGTCTTTTTCTGACATGATGCCTAACAGAAACAATTAATAATAATAAAGTTGAACTCTTCTATACGCAAGGCATTATGTTTGAAATAATTTTTGACTTTCTGTGCATGACAAATTCTAACAGGAATTAAAAATATTTGTATATATAAACTACTATATAAATGAGACTCCTCTGCCTTGGCTTCAATATCAAAACAACACAACACAGTTATATTATATCTTCTTCCTAGCAAATATAGAAATTAACATGAAGTCCCTAAGCACGAGCGGAACTGCATTTTCTCTCTCCTTGTTTTGCATTCTTTTTCTCTCTCCTGTTTTGGCATTGCACACTTGTGATTTTCCAGCTATCTTCACCTTTGGTGACGGGAATTCGGACACCGGTGGGTTTACTGCTGCCTTCACTGCAGGGACACCTCCATTTTATGGACAAACCTACTTTAAAAGGCCAGCAGGAAGAGCCTCTGATGGGCGTATCTTGATCGACTTTATAGGTTAATATTTTTGGATTCTTATTTCCGGCAATTGAAATGGACAGTTTATATAGCACATTCTTGCATTATAGATGACTTTTGTTATACAAGTATTATATATTTGCAACTCTCATCTATACATATATAAATGCCATTTGTTATTATAAAACTGTCCAAACAAAGTTACAAACTGCCCAATTTTAACAGTTCCGGAATTCAAATCCTACAAGTTCACTCGCTTATCTTGATTTTAATGTTGCAGCTTCAAGTTTAGGTAAACCATTCCTCCACCCTTATCTTGATTCCTTGGGTGCCAACTTCTCTTATGGTGTTAGTTTTGCCCAACTATTGGCCACAATCGCACCACCCAAGTTAATTCTTCCGGTGGCCCAACAACCGCGTGCATATAGTCCTTTTTTCCTCGACATTCAAATTGAACAATTCAGACAAATCCTGAATAGATCACAGACAGTCAGAAAAAAAGGTATATTTTTTTAATTAAATGTGAACTAATTTGTATTCTTCCTCATATAACTTTCTATCTTGTACTTTTATAAATGTAAAATTTTTTGGTTACTATTTAACTTATTTTAGGAGGGCTGCCCAAGAAGGAATATTTTTCCAAAGCATTGTATACTATTGATATTGGCCAAAATGACCTCGTCCAAGGATTGATTACTAACATGACATATGACGAAATTAAAGCAATTATACCACCTACTGTCAACAGCCTCGCATTGAATGTGAAGGTATATAAGCCTTGTTTAAGTTGTATATATTTTGGCATAATATGTAATTAACTTATAAATTCACTTAACTAATACTAATTCCTTCTACTGAATATTAATTCTTGCAGAAACTATACGATTTGGGAGCTAGATCATTTTGGATCCAAAACACTGGACCCTTTGGTTGTCTTCCTTATATGTTGACATTGGTACCAGTTCCAGAAGACCAAAAAGATAGTGTCGGTTGCGCAATACCTCATAATGATTTAGCTCAATATTTCAATTCCAAGTTGAAAGAGGTCGTTGATCAACTTCGAAAAGACCTTCCCCTGGCGGCGTTCACATATGTAGATGTTTATACTCCAAAGTACGATCTTTACAAGGATCCAAAAAAATATGGTATGTCATGCTCCATCTTACTCGAATCGAATTTGAGTAATTAATACCACAAGAATATATATATAAGAAATTCTCATATAGAATAATTTATTTTACTCAAACACATTCAAATAAAATAATAATTGTTATGCCTTAATATAATGATCGTCATCATGTTAGAAAGTTATAGAAGTTCATAATATCAATAATACTCCATTTATACATTTGTATGATATTTTTTAATGAAATTTATTCAATATGCAGGATTCAAGTTTCCTCTTCAAGCTTGTTGCGGTTTAGGAGGAAAATATAATTATGGAGAAAATGGATTTTGTGGACAAACAACTACCATAAATGGAACCCAAATAGTTGTGGGACCATGTGAAGATCCCTCTGAACGAATATGTTGGGATGGAGTTGCTTTCTCACAAGCAGCTGATCAAATTGTTTTCAAGAGGATAGTTACAGGCGAATTTTCAGAACCACCTCATCCCCTAAACATGGCATGTAAGAAAATATGACTGCCAGATGTTACTAGCGGATATTGCAGTCATGGATCCACATAAAAATAAAGAATGCAATGTACTTTTATGACAAAGTTACCTTGTTGATAATTTCTTCATTCATTTTATTACCAGTCTAATGAAAAGCTCATATTCATTTTTAAAATACTTTGTTTCGTGTATCCCCAAAATAAAGTGTAAAATTATTTTATGAAAAAGTGACATTAAAAAATTCTTGCTTCTTATATACCACAGTTATATTTCTTTAGATGTGTGATTTATGTACTCCTATCCAAATTGATGATATTAACCGGACTTTTTGCTAAAGCTGGCACAATGTAGAAATTCTGAATTCGCTGCCATCTTACCATGAGTTACTCCTACATCTTCAAATTATTCTAGTATCAAAAACTCTTGATGTAGAGATATCAACTAACTTAGGTACTATGCAAAATTGCTTGTGGTATCTTCTTTGATAAATCTGAAACCTCATTGGTAATAATCTGTTCCATAATTCTGGAGACTAACATTTTCCAAATTTAAAAGTCTGCTATCCAATATAATGATGAAAAAGCATCTCAATCTCTCCATATGAATTCCATTCTAGCCAAATCATGATACACTATCATTTGTATATCAGATTGCAGAAAACACAAACCTGGGTAGTATTGTGACAATTAATTCTGGTTTAGATGATATTCAGTTTGTTCTTTCTACTACCCAAGTAGTTGATATCTTGACTAAAGCCTTGTCTACTTAGTTCCGTTCCTTCCGATCCAAGCTTGGTGTGTTGCCTTCTGTTAGCAAACTAAATCAAATTTATAAATATCTTTTAGATTGTTCATGAATTATCTTAATAAGGATTAGTACATGAATGGGTAATGTCTAAGTACATGATACATGTATGTACATAAATATATTTTGAAGTGTCTTGAAACATGTATGGTTAGATTTATGTACATGTATTTGGTCATGTAGTAATTATTAAGTGGTTCTAGAAGTGTCATAGAAACCCTATAAATAGTCTTGTCATCTTGTGTGCGAGTCATTTTAAATAAGTGAGTTGCATCAAATATTTCAAGGATTAAACACTGTTCCTCACTGCTTAATTTTTTATCCTCCATTGACAACAAAGTGGTATTAGAGCCAAGGATTTCAAAGTATAGAGAAAGTTAAGTCAATGTGAAGTAAAGGTAGACAACCCAAGGGAGGTGACTTGGTGCTATAGAAGTGTTCTGTTGGGCGAGTGCAAAGTGTACGTGTTTGAGCTCCGGAATACAATCCAGTGAATGTGCTAGTTGAGAAAAAAGTAGAAGAAGTTTGTGATTTGAAACTCGTCACAAAGGTCGTTATATTGATAGCGCTTTAGAGAGGTAAATTAAAAAAAAATGATATTTTCTAAGTTTGAAGATAAAGGAGGAGAAATTGATGAGACGTCAAGTGAATAATTAAGTATTTGAAGAGGTAAAAGAAGGAAAAGAAAAGGAGAAGGTGATCAAATAAATTGAATTAATTAACAAAAAGGAATTGTTATTTTCACAAGGGAAACCAATTTTGTGTGTCAAAATTGATTTGGGATTTATAATAGTAAACTTTAATTTGTGAAAGACATTAAATGGGTTAACATGGAGAAGTATTTTGAACAAAAAGGGTTCAAAAATAGTGAAATGGAAAATAAATACAAGCATGTAAAATATAAATTTGAGAAACTAGTAAGTAAGATCAAGAAGAACATATGGAAACTTTAAGCATATGTAAAGAAGAAATATGGTGGCACAAAGTGAAGAAAAGAGAAAATTCTTACGTTCAAGGAAATTGCAAAAATGATGAAAGTATTCCAACTTGTTAAAGACTCGAGTATGTCAAGACAATTATTTGTGTCATATACATCAATGGAGATGACAAAAGAGTTTATTGGGTTTGAAGGAATCGGAAGATCAAAAGTTTTTACAACATTGTGAAGAATAAATTTTATTTACGGGAAGCCTTGTTAGCAAACTAAACCAAATATATAAATATCTTCTAGATTTTTCATTAATTATCTTAATTAGTATTAGTACATGAATGAGTAATGTCTAAGTACATGAGACATGTATGTACATGAATGTATTTAGAAGTGTCTTGGAACACATATGGTTAGATTCATGTATATTTTTTTGGTGATGTGGTAATTATTAAAGTGGCTCTAAAAGTCTCCTAAGAGCCATATAAATAGTATTGTATGTGAGACATTTTAAATAATTGGATTGAATGAAATATTTTAAGGTTTAAACACTCTTCCTCACTTATCTAAATTATATCATCTTCCAAATTGTCCAATACTTGCACCACCCACCAACTTGCGGGGAGTATATATTATGTTGCGTTTGAAAGTTTGGAGGGATGAGATGTGAAGGATTTTGGGAAAGGGATGAGAAATGATGGAAAAGGATTATAATTTTTCCTTGTCATATTTATGGGTTTTAAAAAGGAAGTGAAATGGTGAGATTTTAATTATATTTTTTCTTGTTTTTAAAATTAGAAGTAGAGAAGGGAATTTTTTTAATTTTTTTATACTTTACTGCGCGCACACACCCCTATTTTCCACTCAAAAATCAACAAAGGTTGAAAATTTGAATATAAAATCAACTTATTTGTTCAAAAAACATAAAAAAATAATAAAATGTCTTAATTGCATTAAGCCGAAAAACGACACTGTTGTTATGGCTTACCCACAAAGCAATGACAATCTATATAATAAAATAGGGCGGCTCAAATCCCAAGACTTCAACATTCAATGGTCTCAAATCAATCTCAAGGCTTCAACATCCAACGAACTCAAATCATTTGGGGCTTCAACATCCGACGACCAAGAATTTATCTTTCAAAAATTCAAACTCACATCCATCATCTCACTCCCACTCTTTCACTTCCCAAAAAAATATCATTATTTGAACACACACATTTATAATATTTATAATATAAACTGGCTGTCTATTATGTATGTCTATTCATAAACTTTTAAACTGGCTCAAGTTTGTTAATATCATTTTCCTTTATAAACTATAATCACAATAAATACACCTGATCAATGTGATGATGTGACGATAGTTGTGACATTATTTGAAACTTATGTCATTGCACTTTGATAAAATATAATATGGTTGCTACTTTTTTAAATTAATTAATAAATAACTCTGAAACGAAAGGCTTATTCCCTAACCCATTAATTAGTGGGTCTAACTGTTCTCCTTAGTAAAAGAATGGGTTTAAATTTTATGATTAAGTTTTAGAAGCTTTTTCAAATGATTTATATATAATGAAATGATTATCTATTTTATTAGATTTTCCGATTCTTTGTCATTAACAAGATCTTTTATTATTTGTCGTTATGGAAGAAATTTAATTAGTTTGAACAATCAATTAATTGCTTAAATAAGCCAAGTGATTTTGATTAATTTTCAATTTTCATACTATACATTAACTATGTTTTATGAAGAAAATTTTTAAAAAATCTTATTAAAAAAATGTAATAAATAAGTATTTTTCTCATACAAAAAAAAAGAGGCGGAAAATGATTGTAATTCTCTCCGTGGTAACATCATAGATACATTTTTTTTATAGTTAGTCTAAAATTAAAGATATAATTATGTACTCTCATTGTTAATAAAAAGAATTTTATTTATTAACATTTCTGTCACATAAAAGAGTTTTTTTATATTTTTTATTTTATTGATAGTAATATAAAAAGACAAATGTTCTTAAATTTGGTATCTTAATTTCATTATCATTTTATCGTACCAATCAAATAACTAATTAATTATTGTTTATAGGGTAAAGATATAATAAAACTATATCCTTAGGCTATATTTGATTGTAAGGATTATACTTAAGATTTGATTATTAATCACAAATCTGTTGTTTGTTTTTTAAAATAGACATGTGACTATTAATCCGGGATAATAAAATGACCTGAAATGAGGAAGTATTTAGTACCATGTCCAACTATATATCCAGAGCGGCTCAAATCCCAAGGCTTCAACATCCAACGACCTCAAATCAATTTAGGCTTCAACATCCAACGATCTAAAATCATTTGGGGCTTCAACATCCGACGACCAAAATTTATCTCTCAAAAATTCAAACTCACATCCATTATCTTACTCTCTCACTCTCTCACTTCCCAAAAAAAACATCATTATTTGAACACACACACACTTAAAATGAATCAATTTTATAAAAAAAAAATTAATCAACATTGAGAAAAGTGATACTTTAAAGTTAAAAGTAAATTTTTGTGAAACATTGAAAGGGAGAGTTTTAACCCCTAATAGAAAATTTAAAATAAACAAGACAAGAGTGTATAATAAACTCTAAAATGACTGAAAATAAATTAACTAAAGTAGCGTAAATTTTTTTATTATTCTTAAAAATAGAGAATTATATTTAAATATAAGGAATTATGAAATTAGTGTGAAAGTAACATTTTTCATAACTTAACTTACTATAATGTAGGATGTATTCCAATGACGTACGTACAATGTCTAAGACGGTGAATCCAATATTCTATTATTCCATATTTCATATTCCATATTTCATATTCCATAGCCTTCCTAAGTTAGATGCACGGATAGATAGAACAAGTCACTCGAATTTTAAATTTAATTATATTTTTTTATTTTAATATTACAACGTAGCATAAAATTCTTAATCTTTTTAGTGTATCACATTATCATTATTAACTTTTTAATTAAAAAATATTATTTAAAATTTATCTTTAATTTTAAAATTAAAATTAAAAATGAAGAATTTTTTTTGCCAAACTACAAACAACTTTACACTACCCAATTTACTAAATTTCAATGTTAATATAAAATATTTATGTGTTTATTATCTACACTAATTTATTTCTACCAAGTAATAATTAATTATTATTATTATAATAATTCAAATATCTTTGATATAATTATCATAAATTAATAAATATAGCATGTTGCCTGAAGAAACTTTATTATATATATTTAATTAGAAATTCCAATTGAAACTTTGGACTTGTCTAACAGAAATTTGATTGAAAAGTTTTTAGTCCTTTTTTTTCCTCTTTTTAGTGGTTATGCTTTTTTGTTCAGTTTTCTTATTTTGATAAATGGATTTATGGGTGTTCTTTATTTTTAAAACAATAAATAGAACTATATTGATTATTAGGTGTAGTCATTATGTTGATTCTGACTTCCCAAGAAAGAATGAAAGAAACAAAATCACAACTTAGAGTCAAAAGGTTGTGTTATGCCTCCTTGAGTGGATGTTTGTTTTCTTTGATGTCTCAAGGCATGAAAAAAATTTAAGCTTTTCTATATTGTTATTACTTCTATTGCTCATATTCTTAAGCTAACAAAATTTATGTTTGCTTGATGTTTCTTATTTTACTGCTACTTCAATTATATCGAGTAATTGAGCTAGCTGAAATTTACCAATTTTTTTGAATTTGTTTGAATACATGTGATTTGAAATTGTAATTTCTTGTTGTTTTCCATAATCATAATTAACCAAGCCTAATCATTTTATACTACTATTAATAGAATAAAGACTAGTATTTTGTTAGAACAAAAAAAAAGAGTTATTTTTTTTTGTAGTAGGAAGGAGTAATATGAGAGACTTGAACTGGTAAAATTCATGACTTCTCCAAAAAAATAAGTTCTCGGCATAAAGTCCATGAGAAATAAGTTATTTTTATAGACGTATTACTCGATCATTAGCCAGACGTATTACTCGATCTCGCAACGTTCTAATTTCTAAATAAGCTGCTGAACAAAGAGGAAATATCAATAAAATTCAATCCAGTAATATAAATGTCAAGTAATATGTTTGAAATAATTTTTGACTTTCTGTGCATGACAAATTCTAACAGGAATTAAAAATATTTGTATATATAAACTACTATATAAATGAGACTCCTCTGCCTTGGCTTCAATATCAAAACAACACAACACAGTTATATTATATCTTCTTCCTAGCAAATATAGAAATTAACATGAAGTCCCTAAGCACGAGCGGAACTGCATTCTCTCTCTCTCCTTGGTTTGCGTTCTTTTTCTCTCTCCTGTTTTGGCATTGCACACTTGTGATTTTCCAGCTATCTTCACCTTTGGTGACGGGAATTCGGACAAAGAGGTGATCCGATCTGTGAGAACTATCCATCTGAGGAATTCGGAGTGGTGAGAAGCGGTCTATGTCATGAATTGGACTCATATGGGGAGATGATTCATTCCTAACAGAGAAGTGATCGTTCGCTCATCTAGAGGGTTGCTTAACCTATAACTTTGTTCAACAACTTAAAGACACTCTATGATGGAACAGTGAGGAATGTCCGCAGTAATTAATTCAATTAACTTTATTATTCAAGTATAGGACACAAACAGGAACTACGACCCCATTTTTTTTTTAAATTGCTGCCGAGGAACCGGTTGGAGTACTATATCACTGCAACTGCTATGTCGAACCCTGCATACAAGGAATAATACATATATGTAGGGAGAGTATTATTGCATTTATTAAAAATTGTGGCAAACTAAGCAAATGCTACTTAGTTTATTTTGTCAATGATAAACTAAGTAAGTGGTACTTAGTTTATAAGAATTGTTATTTGAAATCTATATAGACTACTGTTCGATATTCACTCCTACTTGTCAAACGGGTTTCTAATTAAGTTCCAAAGTATATTATTTTATTTCCACGACAACATTCTTATATATTCAGTCTCTTTGAATTGCATCCCAACTAAGCAAATCCTACTTAGTTTATTATTATATTTTCTTTTATTTTATTTTTTATTTTGTATTATATTATATAAGTTCTAATTTAATTTAATTTATGGTATTAATCTCTTCCATTTGATTTAATTTATTATTTTAATTATTTGCATTTTATTTTGTATTATATTATATAATTTTTAAATTTTTTTATTAAATTAAATTAAATTTATTTTATTTTAAAATATTTTAAATTTAATTTAATTTAAATAATTTTAATTAAATTAATATTAATTACATTTATTTTATTTTTATTTTATTTTATTTTTTATTGAATTTTATTTTATCCGTATTATATTATATGTTTTTAAATATTTATTAAATTAAATCAAATTTGTTTTATTTAATTTAATTTATCATTTTATTTTATTAAATTTAATTTAATCCATTTATTAAATTATATTTACTTAATTAAGTTGCTTAATGTAATTTTATTTATTTTTTTATTATATATTATTTTAGTAAATTTTTGTTTTGTTTTATTTTATTAGTCGGAAACTAATTAAGTTTATTCTACTTAATTACTGAATTTTAGTATTAGAAAATTTAGTATATATATATATATATATATATATATATATATATATATATATATATACGGTAAGGATCAAGAACATCCACCTTAAAGAGCAACAAGACCTTAAATAACATCCACTTATCAAAACGACGTAGTTTTGAAGGGACGCGATGACATTTTTATAAATACGCGGTGGCATTGTATTTACAAAAATATCACCGCATCCCTCCAAAACTACGTCGTTTTGAGGTGGATGCTCTTGTTGCTCTTTAAGGTGAATGCTCTTGATCCTTACCGTATATATATATATATATATATATATATATATATATATATATATATATACGATCCCGTTCAAGAGCATCCACCTTAAAGAGCAAGCAGGCCTTAAATAACATCTACTTATCAAAACGACGTAGTTTTGGAGGGACGCGGTGACATTTTTGTAAATACGCGGTGGCATTATATTTACAAAAATGTCACCGCGTCCCTCACGTATTTACAAAAATGTCACCGCGTTCCTCCAAAACTACGTCGTGAGGTGGATGCTCTTGATCCTTACCGTATATATATATATATATATATATATATATATATATATATATATATATATATATATATAATAGTTTGTAGAGCCCACAAATTTTGTATCTCCAACATTCTGACAGAATTTCAGTCGAAAATATCAAGCAAAATACTCAAATGATATACACTTACAGAAGCTGTAAACAAAATAAACCCAAAAGTACTTAATATCAATTTAAACAAAACCCTTCCCAATTTCAGCAACAAAACAACTCCAAAATCAGTTTCCTAATTTAAGTATATCAAATCATATCAATAACTCACAAATTCCAATTTCAACAATCATATCAAATGTATATATCAATAACTAAAAAATTTATCCAATTTTCAGCAATTATATTGACAACTACCTAATATATCCACATTTTAGCAATTATATCAAATACCATATATGAACCCTAAAAAGAATTGGGAAGCACTTACCTTAAACGAGGATGAAAATCAGACGGCAGTGAATAAAGCAGCCTCGACGCCTCCATTGGGGTGGGGTGTGACGCCCCCAAATTCGGGTTATCTTTAACTCGAGTTTGGTGCTCACGATACTAATATACTCATTCATACTAAAAGAAAACTGTTTTATATAACATAAACATCATACTTAAATCCCAGGTTCTATAGACCTTTACATACAATACAAACCAAATATTATTACACAACATAGTACTAACAATATTTATTACATTCACTATTTAAATTCACTTAAGCATAGGCGCTTAACCAATGACTACTCAGCAACTTTGCCTTTTCCTTTGTCTTTTCCAGATGGACCAGCAACTTCATTCTTAACTGAAAACATTATGTTTAACGCAAGGATGAGCAACAAGCTTGCTTAATAAAGAAATAAGCAGCTAAATATAATGGAACAGAAATATTATAACAATGAGGATTCAATAATAAATACTGAACAAGATAATTCTTTAAAAGTGTTGAGTCTGAAAAATTAGACGTTAGCATGCTGTAAGGTCAAATGACCAGTGAACTCTTTACTAGAATTGACAGTAATAATACTACAATCCATGGATACATATAGTTTATAAAAACTATTTTATATCCTAGACTCGTACTTTAGAGGATCAGCCTAAGTACCCTATATTGTGCATAACATAACAATCTAATGACACTTTACATGTCCCTCGGAATCATATGTCCGGTACAATATGCCCCTATAAAAGGGTTGTTCGTTCACAGCATTATACAAGAATCCGCACCACAACAAAGATGGTTTGGAGAACATTAAATGAGAGTTTCATGAATAATATCAATGTATCTCAACAGTTGTCTAACCGAATTAATGGCATTGACATACTTTCAATATAACTTATGTACGAGAGGAGTTCAATATACTATTCTTTTGAAGCTAATTGGAATAAAAAGGTTATTTAACCTTATATTAACCATAATAGGGAGAGGCAGTTCAGAAGAACTTGTCTACAGGAGAATACTTGCTCAATAAAGAGTAACAGTTAGAAACTTGCCTTATTTGTAGTCTATTGTTAGGATTTCAGGTTAAATTGAAGCGTTCTCACAAAATCCTACACAATTATTTATATTAACAAGCATGTTAATCACATAGTTAAGTTATATAGTTTGTAAGCTCACATATCACATAGTTAAGTTATATAGTTTGTAAGCTCACATATCACATAGTTCAGTGATCATGGTTGTAGTTAAATTCCTATTTTTGATACATTTTTCAAATATCTCATCCATGCTTTCACAAGAGACATTTTTCACTTTGATGGGGTTCGACATGCTTACAACAAGTAATAAGAATCATATTACAGTTATTATTTGCATTACTCAAGCATGTTATAGTCAAGTCGTAGTTTCAGTGGTCATGGATAGATTTCTTATATGTAATACATTTTTCAAATATTTCATCCATATTCCATTCTTAATTTTTCCCTTTCTATGACAAAACAGTCCCAACTTGATCAACTTTGTGGCAGTCAAGCTTTGTTTGGTCATTTGGGGCTTGGTCAAGTTTGGAAATAAGGTCACCTTGGTAATTCCAATATCATTCTATGCCTAATTCTTCACATTTTAAATTTCAAGGCCAATTAGCAAATTAAAACTGCCATAGCAGTTTGTTTGCCTTGTGACCTGCTACTGCCTAAAGGCAGTAGCTTCACTTCCTTTCTCTTTACTGACCTATATGATTTTGAGACATGTCCCACACACTTGTTTATTTAAATTTTGAACTTGATGGGCAAGTTTTTGAGTTGCACTATAAAGCCAAAAATGGCTTTTCCAAGACTGCAAAACAATAGTATACTAGCTAATCAAGGTGTGCAATGCACTGTTATGCCCAGATGATTATCTGGCCTTGCAGCAGCCCCAGCAAGTCCAGTCAGTCCATAACCTTTATATGCCAGCAACCAAGCTTGGCTTGGCCCTATGAGGCTCAGCTAAGCTTGGTGTGGCCCTACTTGGCCTCACGGTCCCCAAGTCAAACCCAAAGCTGCTATTGCAGCTGATAACTTGCCAACTGCTGCTGCAAATGAGCAGCAGCCCTGCCCTTCTTCTTTAACTTCTATACTTGCAAACTTCAAAGGAAAGTTTATATTTACTGGTTTATAAAAATAACTTAAACCATGCTTGATAGCTAGCTCTAAAATTATATTAACTTGCTAAAACAGGCTACCCAAACTGCTATAGTAGCAGCTCGCAGCTACCTGCTGCAGTGCATTAGAAGTTATTGCCTTAAAGCCAATTAGAAATTCTCAGTCACTGCACATCCGGCCTACTGCTGCTGCCTAGGCAGCAGCCTTGCTCATTGCACAATATCAATAATTTTATTTCGAGTCTTGTATACATACTAATAACACACTCATTTGTTATTTAAGACCAACAGCTGGGCAATCTTAATAGTCTAACCATGCTCAACAAGAGTGCAAGAAAGTAAACCTTAATCTTCCCTTGCCCATGTGCACTGCTGCTGTCGTGGACAGCAGCTCTGCCACCGAGTTTGTGCCATTTTGGCTTCCTGATTGATAAGTTATACCCAACCTCGCTTGTGCCCAAATTACATAGATGGTGCAGATAGTGTTTCAACCCATTTTATCAAAGGATTAGATTCATATTTTGGATTATATGGGCTGCCTCACCCAGCCGTCAATATTACCTTGATATGTTAAGATCTCAACTATTAATTTTAGCCTAAAAAGTGTATTTTATTTGTATTTGACATGCTAAAGTATTCTAGACATCCTCGCCTGTAACATAAAATTAATTTCCAGCCTTGAGTTTGCCTAATATCTGACTTTTAGACAAAACAGTTTACTTGGGACTTTTATCAAACAGTTGGGGTACATGGTTTTAAGCTACCAGTTTCGCAGCCATTTAATTAAATTACAACCCATCTTATCCTCCTTATTTCTCCACAGCCCAACTTATCTCCTCTAACTTAGTTCCAGCCATAGCAATTCATTACACAATCATATACATGAACAACCAATTATTACAACTTAGTTAATTTACTTATGTAACAAGTTCCAACTCTTTGCACACACTTAGCAGTCAATAATTCAGCTCCTTTCTTGATGATCATTATGACTATAAGTAGTTACTACTATTCTAGTTAATCACTTTCATTCCACTTAGATATACTAAGCATGCCATTAAACTAGAAGCAAGGTGCACTCATCATGAAGAACTCCTAACAACAGTCAACATAGAGCATTTGAGGCACGATTTAATACAACAAAACAGTATGAAGTATTGAAATATATGCCTTTCTAAAACATGCACCTTTTGTTTACCATATATTCATGATTTAAAACATCTAAAGGCATGGTCTCTATGCTTTAAGCCAATACAGCCCTCTTTAGGATTTTCTTTCAAAAATAAACATGGTTTACCCACATGTTTACAAGGATAGCATGAATGTGCAACATAGAAGCTTATACTATCTTGTTATATGGTATTTAAAATGCATAGCATGTATTTGGATGACATAGAATAGATTACACCATAACAGTCCTCTAATCTAGTATACATTAAGTTATACCCAACACATCATGCCACATATAGCATATAAGCATATCTAATCTTACTTGGTTATTTAGCTTGACATTCTAGTCATAAATTCTGACTGCACACCTAGTTTAATTTCTATCATATAGCAATCCTTTATCAAACATTATGACAAACAGTCGGTGAGCAGTCTACCCATGTACACATGCTGCATATAACCCAGCCATTTTATTCTAGTCTTTTAGCTTTAAGTACATTAGAGTAGTAACAAGACACTTACACAATAATTATATCATAACAACCACCATTATTCACTCATAATCAGTTCACAACAATAGCATAGCAATCTAATTAATCCTCTTCAGTTAATTTAACCAACAGTTTAATCTACTAACAGTCACATTAAAACATTATCAATACTAATACAATATAGCAGCCCCTTCATTTTCTTTTCAAGCCATTCGGCCACTATAGACCATTAGCAGCAAGAAAATGAAAGGGAAAGAATTGGAAAGCTTACCTTATTGATTCGAAGATATCAAATGAATTATACTGCCCAGCTTCTCCTCCTCCCCTTAGCCGAACTCTTGCTTCTCAATTGGTTCTCTTTCTTTATCTTTCTTACTATGTTAGAACTTTGGGAAGTCAGTTAAGGGGTAGGATATGAAGTTATATAGCCGAATTTTCTTACTCTTGGTCATACTGAGCTTGGCCTCTGGCCAGCCCCTACTCAGCTACTCTACCAGTTGTGAGTACTCAGTACTAGTCTACTTGGCTCCTACACAGCTATCTTATTCGACCTTAGCTTCCTGGCTATACCTTATCCTCTGACCTGCTACTTGTCTGCTAACTAACTGTTAACTGACTAACCTGTTAACTAGAACCAATTTAGAACCCATACACTTGCTACCTGACTGAGTAATCAAGCTATGCTAATGAAATTAGTTTGAAGCAGATATCTTACTACACACTACTGAATTTACAGGATTGGGTTGGGTAAGAGTTTGATAATTTGGGCTTTACACCTTTACACCAATCTTCTCTTGTTGTCCATTGTAGTTGCCGAATTGGGCTTGAAATAAAATAGGTTAGAATTGGCCCCCTTTTTATTATATCTTCTGATAGACCCAATCCATATCCGAATTAATTGAAAGGGCATACAATTGTACTTATCAAAATTTTAATAGAGCCCAATATTTTAATATGGACTCCTTTCTAAAATACATGGAACTTTTTATCAATTATGTTTCCTTCTTTAACATCAAATAATGCTTTTGACTGAAATTAATTATATTATAGTATAATTATTTCATTAATCACATAAGAAATTTCAAGACAAAAATATCTCATAACTTAAGACATGTTGGCTTTCCTTTCCATTCTTGATGTTTATATAACATTATATTTAATGTTTATATCAACATCACTCTATTTACCAA
Organism: Panax notoginseng; assembly: GCA_016801055.1. Lineage (NCBI taxonomy): Eukaryota > Viridiplantae > Streptophyta > Magnoliopsida > Apiales > Araliaceae > Panax > Panax notoginseng. Next base: position 7,516,912 of record CM029016.1, read on the forward strand.
TCATAATCTAGGATACATACTAATAAATAAAAATTTTGTCACAATAAGAAGTAACGACACACACAAAAAAAATTCATACGCAAAAATTTGATATTATTGTTATTACTGTTATTATTATGACTATTATTATTATTATTATTATTATTATTATTATTATTATTATTATTATTATTATTATTATTATTATCACGCAATTAGTTATGTACATTTATGTATGTACGTAACAGATCTAAGGAAAGGGGATCTATTTTAATTTGGGAGAAATGATTTGTTCAGTTATAAATACTAATCATTGCAAAATAATAGCAACTAGGCTCATGTGCTTGGGTGGTCATTGGATCTATATTCCAAACTGGAGGTCTTGGCTTTGAATTTGTGCATCAACATATTTTTTTGGATAAAGTTCAATATTCGCCACGTCAGCCCGTTCACGTGTAAAATAAAATAAAAAATGCTCACGTAGATCTGCCACGTAGGCGCCATGTAAGCAGGTCAACGCACGTAAGTGTTGACCAAAAGAAAAGGTCTTAATACCCAAAAACTCCTAAAGTTCAGTGGTCGACATTGTATTTTACCCTTATAATATATTGTGTAACTCTTCAAAAAGTCTACGGAATTAAAATTTTAATTAATTTAACGATATACACATACATGAACATTGCATGTAGTATATATATATATATAAAGTTATTCGAATACAAATTTCAAATAGGAATACGAATTCGAATATATTTAAATTTTTTCGTTTTCATTGGTATTTTTGTTTATGCATCATAGATTTATTTGCAATAGCTTATCAAATTCATAAACTTACATTAACTTCTCAAATTCGCAAACCAAATGCATATATAGTGTCCCTTTTTTCATATTCTTATTCCAATTAAAGTGATATATTATAATGATATCACTTAAAATTAATCAAATTATTATTATAAATATTGTCATTAAAATATGTCATATTTAAAATTTATCTAATAAATTATTTATAAATTGTACTTATAAGTTGTTCCATATTATTTAATTTATTTTTTGCTAAATTTAAATGTATATAAAAGAAAAGAGATACATTTACTTAGGGGCATTCCTCAAATCGATACAAAATGTCAAGAAAAGGAACTCAACATGATAAACAATAAAACTCAGATTCTAAGAACTAAGCTTAGTTGTCAATAGTTTATTTTTATTCATTTTTTTCCAAGCTAAGCTCTGTTCCAATTACATAAACAAGATGACACGTGGCAAAATTTTGAGTCTTTGACAGCTAATGGTATTTATCCTGGACAACTGATTTGGAGTCGATATGGATCAAAACTAATTAATTAATTTAAAACTAAACAAATTGGAATGTGTTTTTAATATGGTACTAGAGTGTGCAATAACTCCACTGCCGCATCTCGCACACCCTGCAAGATACCAGAAGCAGTATTATACGATTTTGCGAAAAAAGCAATGTTCACTGAAATGTACTATTACTATTACTATTACTATTCCTACTTTTTCTTTTACCCTTTTTCCAAATATCTTATAAAATTAAATTATAATATTATCAGTTCTAAAAGAAAACATAAAAGATGAAGATAAATGTATTATGTTTTATGAACTAAAACAGAATAAAGTTATTTAAAAATGACTTATAAGTCATTCCTAATAAGTAGGTTTGATCCATATTAATGTAATATCAATTTTATCCCTATTTTATTAAAAAAAAATTTAAAAAATCGAATTTATAAAAAAGAAGAGTAAGATTCAACGTCACTTTAATTGGCGTTAGAATTTTTATTTTTATTTTTTTATAGCTGAAGTCTTATATACTCCTTCATTTCCAACGACGATGATAGAGAATAAACATAAAAAAAATTGATGTTTGTAAACAAGTACAAGAGATCAAAGAAATTTTTTTAAAAAAAGAAGAGATTCCAACGTCAGTTAAAGTGATATTACATCTTACTCTTCTTTTTTATAAATTTGCTTTATAAAAAAATTTAAAAAAAGTTACAATGCCGGTTAGTTTGGCATTGGATCACATTTTTATTTTTTATAAATTTGCGTGTTTTCTTTGATTGAGTCGAGTTTTGGGGTTCGTTTTTTGTATTATTAATAGTTATAAAATATTATTATTATTATACTAATTTTTATTAAACTTGCCATCTTATTTGGGATTGGGATTTCGGACGACTTATAGTTAATCTCAAACACCCTTTTAACACTTTTATCATCATAAGTTGGAAATACATTCCTCTAAAATTAATTATATTTTTAAAAAAAAATGAAAAAGCAAAAAAAATGAAAATTACAAAACAGAATTATGTGGCACCAGGGTCGGATGACACGGGTTCAATCCGACAAAACTAACCCATGGAGGTTACTCCTAAAAAACCATTATGCCTTCGCCTCCCTATGCTATTCCCCCTCACAAAAACTCTCCTCTATTCTGTAACACCCCCTTCCCAAAAAGAAAATGGAGGTCACGTGCAAAGCACAACAAACCTCAAAATTAGTAAACAGAGCACTGATAACTGTAAAATATTAATAATGATATCCATCAATGAAGTACTAATTATAATTCTCCAACTAGAGTCAAAATAATAAAAACCAAAAATCGAAACAACCTAGATGGTCAAAGGTAACATTCTCATCACACTAGCTCTGAATCACCCCTGCAAACCTACCAGAAGAAAAACACAGCATGAGCCAATTGTCCAGTACGGATACAGATATACAAAAGATATACAATTGATATACGAAATCAACTGAGACAAAATACTGAACAAAACCTCAAGTGTATATACTGACAAAAATATAATCTCCAAAGATCTGAATAGAATATATCTGAATCAACAGAAATGACGAAACCAATAGAAGAGTAAAGAAATAACAAACTGAAGTAACTAACTCGATGAATTGAACTGAACAGAAACAAACAAAATTAATACAATGAAATAATAGGCTGAATCAAATGGTTTGGTGTTATTTCACACCGAATGAGCTCAGAAATATACATTGCCGCATAGGCAAGTCAAAATAATGTCACACAAGCAAATCAAAATAATGTCACACAGGCAAGTAAAATAATACAACACAGGCAACCAAAATAATGCCACACAGACAAATCACACATTGGACTGTGAATCCAAATGTATGCAAATTGAATAAGTGTGTTTGGCACAACATCACAAATTCGTAGAACAGAAAACTAGTGTTAACCCATACGCCTCCCACAACAAAACACCAAATTGCCCACTTCCTCCGGAGCCCAAACGGAGACGTCGTGGACTAATCACACCGCCACGAAGAGTGTCATGCCTCTCGTGCCAAGACGACATGTCTGTGGTACCCCCACAGGTGGTTATAGCTCAGGTATACCCTACGGTATATTCTAACAAAAATATCATGTCACAACACATGCGACATAATACCAATAAAAGGGTTTTATATGTACATGTTGAACCAAATCAAATTATAGTCACAAGGTCTCAAAAAGAAGGTAGCAATATGTACCGCTCTACAATTATCAAAATTATTACTAAACATGATAACCTAATTCAAAGAGTACAGATACGAGTCATATGCATCAACTCTAAATGAAACTAATATATTTATTTCACATGAAACAATTATGTGAAATCATAACAGAATTCGAAACAAGGAACAAAACGAACAAATCAAATTTAACCAAAGTATCACTGAAAGAGTACGGAATCTGTATCTGAATTAAGCAATGTAATACCCAAAGTATATTCCAAAAACTCGTTTAGACTCTCTCCGTTCAATCTAAATAATTTAATAAAATTTTACTACAATCCAATCATTAATAACATAATACTATTAAATTTATTATTAAAAACTTTTATAACTATATCAGTAAAATTTATTAATTTAAATTAATATACATAACTTTAATTTAATTTTCCAATTCTGATTTATAAGTTTCATGTCCAAACACATATTAAAATAATATATATATATATATATATATATATATATATATATATATATATATATATATATATATATATATATATATATATATATATAAACACGATACATTTAAGTGAATAACTTCTTTATTTTATTACCATAAATCAACACATGATCTTTATCCTATTTTAATACTATGCAATAGGTAATCATGCATATACAATGAAATCAATCCAACTATTTACTTTCAGAATTCATACATGTATAAGATTTTTACACATCTGTATCCCAATTTCTTAATTTCAAAATTTCAAAATTTCAAAATTAGAAGAATAAAACCCCCAATAGTCATTGCTATACAAATAATGTAATAGAAAGAAAGGCACCTGCTTTTATTTCTTCCGTAAGTTAATAATGTCTGACAATCACCTCTTTCTCTTGTTAGGCGGCAGCAGCTTCTTCTTTTTCATACGAATAATGGCTTGAGTATACAATAGGGTTTGTGTTTTAGTTATTTATTATCAATATTTTATTAATTCTCCTAGTTCTAATAGGATTTATTATCCACATATAAATTAAACCCAATTATTTTTTAAGGCCCAAATTGTACTAAATTAATTTACCTATCACTTATTAATATTTATTAGCCCACACAAATTAAATAACTAGTTTGACCCAAAATAATGACAAAGTCCAAATAAATATGTTTTAAAGCAAAGTAATTTTATTTTATTTTATTTTATTTTATTTTTTGGGTATTACATCACTTACCCCTTAAAAAAGATTCCGTCCCCGAAATCAAAAGAATGGAACGTACCTAATTTTTAAAGAGATACGGATACTCCGCTTGAATAGACTCCTCCATCTTCCATATAGCCTCCCACTCTGAATGATTTTACCACAAGACTTTAACAAAAAGAATTGTCTTCCTCAATTTTAATTTAATCAGTTATTTAATATCTACTAACAAAATTTAACTTGCCAAACAAAACAAGGAAGAAAAGAAAAGAAAAAGTCACTTACCTTTTCTAATTTAAATACAATTGTATAAAATAAAATCAATTAATATTTAATTATTAAAAAAATCTGGGTTATACATTCTCACCTATACGGCTATCCATTACACAGTCCCTCTTTCTTTCTCTCTCTTCCAACGCCAAAATTTCCTTCTTTCTTTCTCTACAATTCGAATACACAAACCGCATAGAATCCGCCAAGTTTCCGATTATCATCCCGGTTGTTTGCCACCGGTGTAATTGAGGGTTTCTTTCAAGGTTTTGGTTCCGATCAGTATCTGAGACGAATACGTCGTTTGGTGTCTAGGGTTTTGATGGCGCCAGGGGCGAAGCCACTTGTTAGCCAGTGGGGTCAATTGCACCCACTGGATTTTTTTTTTTTTTTTAATATATGATAAATAAATTTTTTTGATGGTCAGAAGAGTCAATTTGCACCCACTGAAATTGGGTATTACACTTTATTGAAATCGGGTATTACACTTTCCCGTTTCAAAGCAATTTGCACCCACTGAAATTTGCACCCACTCTTTTTACACTGAAATTGTTAATCAAATTTTAACCATATATGACTCATATCTTCTAAATATATGTATCTCTCTCTATAATATTTTAAACTAAATAATAATCTAATTTATATTACTTTCAAAAATAAATAATGAATTACTTACTTATGAACAATTGTGATTAAAAAAGTCTATTATGAGTCAATATAGTGTATATATACCATATATTATTACTCATTATATTTTTATTGTAATATATTATATATATATATATATATATATATATATATATATATATATATATATATTCGAAAGAATAAAGTATTAAAAAAATTGGCTCGGGGGCGCTGCCCCCGAATCTCCGCCAAATTATTTATAACTTGGTAATAATTTCGCCCCCACTGATAATATTTTCTGGCTTCGCCACTGGATGGCGCCAATGGCTCCAGGGCATAGACGTGGAGCAAAAGGAGCGAAGACTAAGAGTGAGTTGAACTTGGGAGATCTTGTTCTCGCCAAGGTCAAGGGGCATCCTGCATGGCCTGCTAAGGTTTGTCTTTTCATTGGATTCTGTACCAATGCTGAAATTCTTATTCAATTTCATGTGTGGTGTACATCTTGTTAATTTATTTTTTATTTTATCTCATTTAACTTCTACACGTAGAGAGTTAGGCCTTACTTTCACTTGATTTACAGTATTTCATATATATATATATATATATATATATATATATATATATGTATGTGTGTGTGATTTCTCTACACACTTTCATCTGTCAAGCTTACTGCTGGCTGGGCATCTTATCTTATTAATAAACTTGAGATCGCAAAAATGATTTTTGATTCATTAACTGAGGTTCAGTTTGAGTGATGCTATCATATCTATGACTACAGCAGGGGAAAGGACGAGGAGGATACTGATATGCAAGATTTAGTTATGTCTTTCTTTGGACTTGAATAGAAGGTCCTTGCACAATTACTTTTGCAAAGGTATAACCAAACTTATGTCCAGTATAACTGTGAATGTTGATTTTGCACAAAAAATATGTGTGTAAACCAACTGCTTATTGATGCCTGGGATGATTACCATTGGTAGAGGGGATCACGTGTTTTTGTTGGGATGTTTTTTTTTTGAGGGGGGGGGGGGGGTGGGGGAGATGTATTTTCAAGTTATTTTCAAGTTATACTGATCCCGTGTTGGATTTGGGTTTGCTACTGTGCAAGCAACTTATTTTTTCCAACTAATCTGTCTGGTTATTTTCAGCTATATATTCTACTGAAACATGTGAAGATTCCTTCGTTTTATGCCATTATTTTGTTTGTTAACAGAGGTTGGTTCTTCAGGTTATGATTCTGTGGTTAGTGTAATGCTCAATGAAGCAAGAAGTCAATAAATTGGAACCACCATAATTTTTAGAATAATTGTTTGCCCTCTAACATTGTCTGTATTTGACTGTTGTTTCTCATGTTGGAAGATTAGAATATTCACCGTGTGTGACCCCCCGGGGGGGCAAGATGAGGGCCAAGAAAGAGGAAGGGAGTGGGCCATGGGGAGATAGAGTTCCTTTTATTAGTATTGTAACTGAGTTGATCAAGTCTGCAGCAGAAATGATCTAATGCCTTGTAATGCTTTTCCATAAGAAAAAAACTTGTTAATGTGCCTTCCATCAATATTTGGAATTGTATACCATCTTTTATGTTTTCTCAGGCAAATTTTATTAGAGCTGAAGCTGCAAACTATTTGTTGGATGCTGGAGTGCAATGGGGAAGTGCACCTGTAGTCAAAGTAAGAAAATAGTGAAATAATTTGTTATTCCCTTGTTTTCTGACATTTCGGTGAACATTGCTTTTTTTGCAAAATCGTATAATATTGCTTCTGGTATCTTGCAAGGTGTGCGAGATGCGGCAGTGGAATTATTTACTACTACAAAACAGTAGATAGACAACGCGAAAAAAACGTTGTGGTTTCAATCAAAAAAATATCGTGGTTAAGGGTGTTATCTATTTGACACATTTACACAACATTTTTAAAATATTGTAGTTAAGCACAATACACAGGAAAAAACGTTGTAGATTTGGTTTTCAAAAATTAGCAGATGCATAAAAACGTTGTAGAAAGTATGATTTCATAACGTTTTTTGGATAAAAATGTTGTTGTTTAATATATCAGACAATGTTTTTTAAATATTGTAGATAAAAAAAGAAAAGAAAAAAAAAGGACGTGGTTCACCAAAAATGTGACCTGGTACTGTAAAAAAAAGGATACCAAATCTGACCAATAACTGATGTATGGCAAGATAACTAACTGTAAAACGCTAGAATACCAAATATGATCCCATAAATATTTGTAACATTGTAACGAAATTTATATATCCAAATAAACATAATTCTTATGATAACATTGTAACATTGTAAAACACAAGATAACTGCTACTGCTCCCATAATTCCTAATCAAATTTATATATCCAAATAACAACACAAGATAACTGCTAGTTTCTTATGATAACATTGTAACATTGAAACATTGTAACATTGTAACATTGTAGCAAGCTGCCGCAGATGTGCAGCCATCGCAGATGTGCAGCCATCTGATTTGAGGTGTAGCCACTACTACAAAATAAAGTTTTCATATACTACCTCCATCCCATAATAACTGTCGTTTTAGAAGGAAATTTTTTTCCCAATTTATTTGTCGTTTACAACTTTCTAGGAGAAACAATTATTTACTTTCCTATATCACCCCTACCTTCTCTCATTGTCCCAAGAAATTTTTCCCTTGTATTAATAGTTTTCAACTTCCCATAAAGGGGTAGTGATGAAATTTTACACCAATTTTAATTAATAAATGATAGCACTAAATGACTTTCTTAATCCATGTGCATCAAGCTAAAGCGACAGTTATTATGGGATGGAGGGAGTAAGATATTTCAGATATCACAGGGCCAATGTGAATAAAAATGGTAGGAGAAAGGGATCAAGTTGAGAAACATTTTAGATGCATGTACTCCACACCCCTAGATGATTTGAGTACCTCAAAGATAATGCCATCTAATGCCATTGCATTACTGGCCTCCTCAACAGATCTCATCTCCACAAAAGCAAACTTCTTTTCATGGTTTATATAAACATTGACAACAACATCCCCTGACCAATCATAAGAGGGTATTCTAGCATCAGAAATTGAAGGTAAGTACGCTATATAAAAAATAGATTAAAAAAATACGCCATTTCAAAAAATATAATATCAGTTGTCCTTGTAAAATACAAAGACAAGTGATCTTAAATGTTGGAATAGAGTAGTTTAATACTACTGACCTGGGCCAGCAGTGTTTCGGCCAATTGCAGACATAACATGACTGAAGAAGGTTGCCACAGACTGCAAGAAGACAAAAGCCAATTTAAATGCATCCATATCTTATGGAACAAAAGCTAAACTATCATGGAATCAAATCGAATAATAGGCTAAGGAAGGAGCCTTATTATCTGGAATCTGTTTAATCCTTATTTGGATTGGAAAACGAATGAAAAGTTGAAAGCTGCATCAACATTGCTTGTTTCAATAGCTCCTATCTGATTAAATTAAGCAGAAGTTATACGCAATTGAGACTAAATACTGGCACTGCCATGTGAAAGTTTACACAGCCTGAAATTATTCAATTAACAGCTAAAGTACCTGACTCTGCACCGCACTTAGCATAGCCGGACCAATTCTCTGCACTTAGCATAGCCGGACCAATTCTCTCACGAACAAGTCTACCACTTAATAGGCTTACAATGACATCAATTTGCAAAAGTGTTGGCCTCCACACGTGGGGGATCCACAATTGCGACAACATTTTTAAATTTTATATTAGTTCCATTTTCTGAAGTGCAGCTCTGTTGAACATGGCTTTCTTGGCCTCCATTTTTGCTACACTCGGATGCTCCTTCACTATTTTTTAGCTCAACACCTGATATCACTAATAAATTTTAAAATCATATTTGTCTAGTAAAGATTGGTCTTGGTGACATCAATGTCACAACTCACTTCAGGCTATATATAGGAATGTCACATCACAAACTAATGTTATTCTACTGATGCAATGAAGAATTACAGAAGTTAAAACTGGCAATAAGCAAACTCTAGGTTCTTTAGAGATAAGAATTGCAAGTTGCAACCTCTAGAAAGATATTGGTATAAGTTGGAAAAGTTAGTTCCAATATTATGCAGTCTATTTTAATGTCTTGTATGAGCAAACAACTGAAATAAAAGGAGGCAAGAATCAGGCCACAAAATAACACAAAACATATACAAGGGATATAAGATAACATGTATAAATGGGTGCACAACAAAATGATGTCTCCAGGCTTGAATGCTAAGACTTTATGCAGTGGATATATAAATTACTAATCTATCTTCATAATTTAGATTGACACAATAATCCCTGAAGTTCACACAATAATCCCTGAAGTTCGTAGGAGAATAACTGAGAAAACAAAATTGACAAAAGGTTAATATTCTAAAAGAGTAGAATGAGAGAGAGAGAAATTTCATTGATATGTTGAGGTTTAGAATGAGAGAGAGAGAGAGAGAGAAATATTACAAATGCAGCTACTGAACGACATCACATCAAGCTTCTTGAAGTGGAATCTACATATTCATCATAGGTAGTACCAAGGAAATTACGATCAGTAGAAACCATTGCTATAAAGCGAGGATTATTCAAGTCCCGCCTGGCAATCTCCCAGTTTCCTCTGACACAGACAGCAAAGTGAGTATTCTTCAAGTGTTCTAGTGACAGAATTTGTGTAATTACAGATGAGATGCATTTATGATAGAGGAAAAATATTTAAAGTGTTCAAAAATGAAAACCACAAATGAAAGTACCTCAAGTTCATTGGAATACTGCCAAGTCGAAATTGAGGAGGTGGTGTTGTATAATGGATGTGCATACTTTGCTACCCCATGGATGTTTTCAATTAGTGCTTGTATTCATCCACTGAAGATTTTAATGATTATAAGTTCAGAACTTACATGTTTTGCCATCCCAAAGTCAGCAAGTTTGACAACCCCATATGCATCAACAAGCAAATTAGCCCCTCCTGTATAATGTTATCATCATCAAACTTGCGATTCAGTATGATTAAGTTGCTTAAATCAATTGGAATCCTCATAATCCTTCTTGATTTGTGATTACGCATGAAGACTGCTAGTATATGTTGTATAACCGAAGAGCATAGTTCTTGATGAATAACCGAAGAGCATAGTTCTTGATGATTGATTATCTACTTCGTATATTTAGTTGTAATTTGAATTGATGACTAAAATAAGCAAACATGTTAGACTGCATAGTGCGTACATTTGTCAGAAAGTCAGAACATAAAAGTGCATCCTTTGGTCAGAAGAGAATGGATAAAAGACATGAAATTAGAATTTTATAAATATTAAGGCTTCGATGGTTGTTTCAAAATTTTGAACCCCTACTATTTTTTGTTATCAACCAAAAGAGAATGAAAGAAAATAAATTACAAGACAAAGAAGAAAATTTTATTGCTATATTCGAAGTGAACCATCTCAATATCTAGAGAGAAAAAGCAAGAAAAAGTAAAACACAATTAATAAGACCCATTTAGCATAAAACTAATCCAGGAGTTTTTTTGTTCTTTTCTATGAATTCAGCTGATTATAATCATGTTTCCCATGGAATTAACAAGGATAAAGTTATTAAATGTTCACTTGCATGGTCTTATATAAGACATAAAAAAAAATTAAATTTTATTTACCTACAAAAATTTATTTAGCAAAAAAAAATGTTCATTTGCATGCAATTATATCATTGCAAACACAGCAGAACCTTTCAGTATAGCTAAGGCATGACCATTTATTACATATGCTATATTGTATCTACAAAAACAACAATTAGTAATTTGACCTGGAGTTGTCTCATTGAAGAAAAATGATATCTCCTAAGCAGCAGATTCAGGTGAATCTGAACCATGAACACAATTTCTTTCTGAGTTCAGCCCACACATTGCTCTGATGCTGGGAAAAGGAACACAACAAAAGTACATATTGAAACAACATAGTCTGGCAGGATCCAATGAAATTCACCAATCATAAAGAAAGGCATAAAATAAATGAACATATACTTTTTTTCTAAAAAATAATATCTGAGGACATAAATTAATAAGATCAAAACAAAACATAACGCACATGTAAGGATGAGTAACCTTAGCCTTGCTTGCATCAATAGGTCCAATCAAAGCACGCAAGTCTGAGATAGTGTTCACCTTCTCCAATACCATTATCAACACCGGACCGTTGACACATGGTGAAGTTTGAGAGAGAGAGAGAGAGAGAGAGAGAGAGAGAGAGAGAGGCTCTTTTAGTAAACGATATAGGAAAAATATCAACCTAAAAAAGTATCTTTTAACCAGACTTCTACACTAGCACAAAGTAGAAAACAGAAAGATCAATGTTACATGGTGTGCGGTATGTTACATAGGCTAAAACCATCTGGATTATCCTCGTCAAGTTGGACCATCATTTCCCTACAGATGGTGAAGCCAGACTCCAGAATAGAATTCTTTATCATACTTGTATGGTTGCCAAACAACCATTTGGTTTTATCATCACTAATGTGCTCTCCTCATTTGAACAACCATTGCCAAATATTTGTTTTTTGTTTGGGTAAAAATATATTATACATTTGAGTTCCAACTATCCAAACACAACCTAATTAATTTAATGTCAACAATATAAATGAGCCAAGAACCAGCACCAAAAAGTTATCAACCACTATAATAGCCACTTGTTAGCATATTCCAATTAGCACAATAAGTATAGATATAAATGTGACGCCCCCAAAATAGGTATACAACACCCATTCTGAGTCGTCAAATACATGGTACAAAAAGTAAACTACAACTTCAATAATACAATTGTCGTGCAAAATACGACAACACATACTGTGAGTTTAAATACAAATATTGTCTTCTAGACAATATCCACACTCAAATAAGTTCTCATTACAATTATTCAAACACTATTTTATAAAAATATTGAGGACTGCTAAAACATCTTTCTAGAACCATCACTCCATACCCCGACTAGATCCTGCTATGTTCTCACCTCCTGAGAAGAAAAATGGAACAAAAAGGAAAAGAGCGAGCTCAATTAGCCCAGTAAAGAATATTATGACCAAGATAATATACAACAAATTATCATTAGTATTCAACAGGGAAAAATCTGATAGAATATAATCGACAATAAGTTTTAGATCAACAACTGCAACGAAAACAGCAAACCATTAGAAAAGTCAAGTAGAGAATGAATTCTACTATCTTCTAAGATTTAAAAGTCCATCATCAATATTTTATCCCTGTAACATCAATTAATAATCATCTTTAATCAAATATTCATCTTTGCACTACAGACCAAAGATATTCATTTGTATCACCAGTCAGTCATGTTCATCTCAACACCTGTTCATCTTTGCACTACAGGCCAAAGATATTCATCAGGTAATCACACATCTTTGCTCTACAGGCCAAAGATATTCAGTAATATCATCATTTAGGACTGAGGATGATGAAAAATATCTTAAAGAAAACGAATCCAGTGAGACAGAAGGACAAATAGTAGGGATTCGTATAACAGTTTATCCAAGATCAATAATACTTCATAATAATCAATTGTGAAGCAGAATTCAAAAACAAAGATCAAAACATGGATACAATCAAAGATAGTAACCATAATAGACATCTTGGACAAAAAGGAAAAAATTTATTTTTCGGTGAAGAGTGCCGTATTCGTGAATAGTACCGTATACGTGAATAGTGTCGTATACGTGAATAGTAATCCCGACACAAAAAGTTTTAAATTTGACAAAAACTCATATCAATATTTCAGCATAATGATATTGAAGAAAATAATATCATTTAAGAAGAAAATAATATCCCTTACCTCAAAATATCAGTACTTCTGTTCGAAATATCGGTATAAGGCTGAAGGAAACTTGCACTGATGATTAAAAACTCACAAAGTATCTAAATACTTCCAAAATACACTTAATAATCTAGAGAGAGAAAGAGAGAAAACTTATTTCTGGTGTGATTTTCAATTTTAACTTAGCCCTCTATTTATAGGAAAATGTTAGTACGCCGAAGCAGACTTAACCTGCAACCTGATGGCTTTACCTGCTACTATTTTCACCCACCACATTTGAATAAAAATCTCAACACATTTTCACCAAACAAAAATGGGGCCCACCAATTCTAGAATTTTTCGCCAAAATGACAAATTCCGCAACTTCTACAATTTCTGAACCAGTCATCTCCTAAAATTCATAACAAATCATACGTTCATTTTTAACGGTTCAAAATTTGTGGACATATACTTAACTTATATATGAATAACATATCCAAATATTACCACGATCCAACGGTCGGATTAAAAATTATAACCACCGTAATATTTCTCAAAAATCCTGATTTGATTTTTAATACCTCCATTTCGATAAAAATATTGATAAAACACCTCAACATTAACTCCTTCATTTTTAACCACAATAAATATATCCAACATTTATATCCACATAAAATAAATATTTTCTTATCATATGAATCAATAATTAATTATTCACAAATAATATTACAGAATCACATTTATGACAACTAGGCCGTTCCCAAGAAAGAGGGGGCTTTCTAATAAGGATTTCTCCTTACTAGCGCGCAATTAGATGACCAAACCTCTCCTTAGACAGAACTTTGTAGACATTGCCAATAATGCTATCTAATAATATTATTCAAATAATATAAATTATTGATCTGATAATGAAAAATACTGTGCAGCAACAATTATTGAAACAACAATAATATAAAATATCAACGCAGCAATTATGGAATCAATAAAATAAAATATTGAACAGTAATTACTGTAACAATTATTGAGTAGTGCCTTCTTACGTAAGAATCAATAATTGGTGCAATACCGTGTGCTACTGTATTTTAACTACCAGGTATTCCAACAGTATTAACGGTAATAACTACGCCGTTAATTATAAATAACTTATACTTGTCGTTTTCTTCATCCAATCGCTTTCCGTTATGGGGCCCACACAAGGCTGCGCCGTCGTACGAATATTCCCCGACAGCAAGAATATTCCACGATCAAACGAATATTCACCGACCAAAAATGAATATTTTATAACCACTTGCTTATTTGAAATATTTGCGTATTTTACCCATAACTAACCACATTAATCAAATCAACCCTTTCTATTTCAAGATAATAAATAGAGGAAATTTATTTTTATTTATTAATAAGTTGGGGTCCTACAACCTCCCCTCCTTATGAAATTTCGTCCTCGAAATTGACGTACGTGCCTGGTGTTTCGAAAAGGTGAGGATACCTCGCTTTCATTTCTGATTCCAACTCCCAGGTCATTTCTTCAATAGCATGGTTTCTCCACAAAACCTTAACTTGTGGTATAACCTTCGTGCGTAGAACATGCTCTTTCCTATCCAAGATCTTAACAGGTACCTCCTCGTACGTTAAATCTTCGGCTATCTCGTGTGGTTCTAACTCAATTATGTGGTTCGGGTCTTTCACATATTTACGAAGCACAGATATGTGAAAAACATTATGAACACGAGACATGCTTGGAGGTAATGCGAGTCGATATGCCACATTTCCTATGCGATCAAGAATTTCAAATGGACCAACAAATCGTGGATTGAGCTTTCCTCTCTTCCCAAATCTTAAAACTCATTTCCATGGTGCAACACGTAACAATACATGATCCCCAATACTAAATTCTACATCCTTTCGATGAAGATCCGCATAACTCTTTTGTCGATTCTGTGACGTTTGTATACGTTGTCGAATCGTTTGGATCTTCTCTGTAGTTATGCGTACCAATTCTGGTCCCAACAATGTTGCTTCACCCACCTCGTCCCAGCATACTGGAGAACGACACTTTCGTCCATACAAGGCTTCAAATGGAGCCATTCCTATACTTGCCTGATAACTGTTGTTGTAGGAGAATTCCACCAGTGACAAGTACTTATCCCAACTTCCTTTGAAATCTAGAACACAGAGTCTTAATAGATCTTCAAGGGTTTGAATAGTCCTCTCTGATTGCCCGTCCGTTTGAGGATGGTATGCTAAACTAAATCGTAAATCCGTGCCCATAGCTTTCTGCAAGTTAACCCAAAATCGTGAAGTGAATCTTGGGTCACGATCCAAAACTATGGATACTAGCATGCCATGCAATCTCACAATCTTATTCACGTACATACTAGCAAGACGTTCAAGGGAATAAGTCTCACGTATAGGTAAGAAATGAGCAGACTTGGTTAATCTATCAACAATGACCCAAATCGCATCTATGCCTTAAGCAACCTTGGGAAGACCCGTAACAAAATTCATAGTAGTGTGTTCCCACTTCCATTTTGGAATCTCAAGTGGTTGCAATGGACCCTTTGGTACTTGATGCTCTGCTTTTACACGTTGACAAGTTAAACACCTCGAGATAAACTTCGCGATCTTTCTTTTCATATTGCTCCACCAAAATATATGTCGAAGATCATGATACATTTTGGTACTCTCAGGATGGATTGCAAACGGTGTGTTGTGTACCTCCATCATGATTCTATGCTTCAAGTCAAAATCGTTAGAAACACAAAGTCTGGAGTTGACACGAAGTATTCCTTCTTCATCGATTCTTGCTTTTGGAATAGCACCTTCTTGCATTTTCTTCTTCATACGCATCATCTCCATGTCCGTAGCTTGAGCGGCTTTAACTTTATCAATTAAAGTCGGTTCTACTCGTATATTTGATATCATCATGTGGGTACTTGGAGCCTTCATCTCTATCTCCATCCTTTGCAAATCATACAAAATGGGCCTTTGTGTTAACACCATTGCACTCGTACCCGTGTATGATCTTCTACTCAATGCGTCAGCTACTACGTTCGTTTTTTCAGGATGATATTGGATGATATGATCGTAATCTTTCAACAGCTCAAGCCAACGTCGTTGCCGCATGCTGAGTTCCTTTTGGGTGAAGAAATATTTGAGGCTTTTATGATCCGTATAGATCTCCACTTTCTCCCCATACAGGTAGTGTCTCTAAATCTTCAACGCGAAAATGACTGCTGCCAACTCCAAATCATGAGTATGATAATTCCTCTCATATTCTTTGAGTTGTCGCGAGGCATAGGCTATGACTTTCCCATGTTGCATGAGAACACATCCTAACCCTTTGCCTGAAGCATCGCTGTAGATAACAAATCCATCCGAACCAGATGGTATTGTCAGAACAGGTGCCAAAATGAGTCTCCTCTTGAGTTCTTGAAAACTCTTCTCACAATCCTCGCTCCAACCAAATTTTGTATCCTTCCGAGTCAGCTGAGTTAACGAAGTAGCGATTCTAGAAAATCCTTCCACGAATCTCCGATAATACCCAGCTAAGCCCAAAAAGCTACGTACTTCGGTCACCGACTTCGGTTGCTCCCAACTTTGTATGGCTTCAATCTTCGCTGGGTCGACAGATACTCCATGCTTTGACACCACGTGCCCAAGGAATGCTACTTCCTCAAGCCAGAACTCGTATTTCTTCAATTTGGCATATAGCTTGTTTTCACGAAGCCTTTGTAGTACCAGCTTCAAATGGCGCTCATGATCTTCACGGCTTTTAGAATAGATGAGGATGTCATCAATAAAGACAACAACGAACTGATCTAAATATTCTTTGAATACACGGTTCATCATATCCATGAAGGTAGCAGGAGCATTAGTCAATCCAAAAGACATGACTAAGAATTCATAATGCCCGTACCGAGTTCTGAAGGCAGTCTTTGGAATATCCTCAGTTTTAATCTTCAGCTGATGATATCCAGAACGAAGATCGATCTTTGAAAAGAATTGTGCTCCTTGCAACTGGTCAAATAGGTCATCAATGCGAGGTAGCGAATACCTATTCTTGATAGTAACATGATTCAATTCTCGGTAGTCGATACAAAGTCGCATACTCCCGTCTTTCTTCTTTACGAATAACACAGGAGCACCCCAAGGAGATGTACTAGGACGAATAAAACCGATGTCCAACAACTCCTGTAGTTGAACCTTTAACTCCTGAAGTTCAATAGGAGCCATTCGATATGGGGTTTTAGAAATGGGCTTTGTACCAGGTTCAAGGTCAATAAAGAATTCAACTTCAAGTTCTGGGGGTAGACCGGGAAGTTCTTCAGGAAATACGTCAGGAAATTCACTAACAACAGAAATATTATTCAAATCTGACGTGTTTTTGTTCAAGTCCATAACATGGGCTATGAAAGCTTGACATCCGTTTTTCAATAAACGAATGGCTTTATGGCTTGATATGACAGCGATTGATTTTAGTGATTTGGTTGCTTGAATTCGCATAACAGGTTGGTTAGGAATATGAAAACTAACAACCTTACGAAAATAATCAATTTTGGCATGATGAGTAGTTAACCAATCAATTCCTAAAATCACATCAAAAGTAAGTATCTTTAAAGAGATAAGGTCAACAGGTAATGTGATTGTGCCAACTTGGATTAAGCAAGATTTATAAACTGTAGATGTAATGAAAGTTTCTCCTAACGGAGTCTCCACAGATAGGTCAAAGTCTAATTTCTTCGGAGTCAAGTTTAAACGTTGAGCACAAGCAGGAGAGATAAAAGAATGGGTAGAACCGGTATCTAATAAGGTATAAACTTCGCAAGAGTTTATGATTAGCTTACCCGTGATCACCTCGTTTGGGTTCCTCGCGTTTTGGGCAGTCACGACAAACGCCCTTCTAGGAACCACCGACTTTGACTTGTCCGGAACAACCTTCGGAGTCACTATCCCCGTTGAACTTGGTTTCACAACAAGATAATCTTTAGCTATATGACCTTCTTTTCCACAGTTATAACATACCTTGAACTGTTGTGGACAGTTTGGGCTGATGTGTCCCTCCTTCCCGTATTTGTAACAAACGACCGGTGCTCGTTCTCCTCCCCTAAAAGCAGTTGATGTTTGTCCTGACGTCTTCACGTTATCATTGTTGTACCTTCTCTTCTTGAAATCTCCTCTCGACTCGCCCCTTCTATTATCACGGCCACGATTACCACCAGAGTGGTTACCGCTTTTATCCGAATATTTTCCTCCTTGCTGGTTTTCATTGCTTCGATGACTGCCGCCACCGGTATAACCCTGGTTATGGTCCCTCGGTTTCACATACTCATTATTTCGCTCTAATAATTGAGCCATATTTACAACATCTGAATATAAAAAAAATTTATGAGATGTAACGACCCCAAAATAGGTCCATTCCACCCAACCCATTCTGAGTCGTCAAATACATGGTACAGAAAACAACTACAACTTTATTACAACAATTGTCGTGCAAAATACAACAACACATATGCTGTGAGTTTGGATACAAATATATACCAAATGTGACTCATGTTCCAACCGTAGACATCACCTCACAATAACACCTTACATAAAGGTATAGTCAAAAACTGTTTTAGAAATTAGAATCTTTGGGAAGTGCTCAAGGAAACCTTCGTACATGGGAGGCCACGCATCTAGGTTATGATAGATATCATATGGCCACAGAATTATCCTTGGTTGACCCAATAGACCCCAAAGAAAAACGAGAAGATTACTATCATATTCTTCCCAATGGTGAGTCTTCTCTTGACTTATCATTATCTCCACTGTCTCTAATTGAGAATTATACTTCAAACAAACACCAAGATTATATAGGTAGTGCCCATAGATATACTCAGCAAGTGGATGAGCACAACCCTGTCTTATGATGACACGAGGTTGTATGTCATTAGACATCTTGTATGATAGTGACAAAACACCCTTCCAACGTTGGGTTCGCCTCACCCTATTTTCTTCACCAAATCTAACTACTAAATGATGACCACCGTTCTATTCCCTTGTTACCCTCGCTCGACCCAGCTACACTCTTATTACCTGAAAGGAATTGTGAAGCAAAAGGGTGAGCACAACTAGCTCAGTAAAGAATATCATGACTAAAGATAATTAAATTATCAATAGCCTTCATCAATAATAAATCAGAGATTTAGAACATATGGTAAATGATAAAAATTTCAACCATAGTTGCAGCGGAACGAGCAATCCATTAGAAGAGTCAAATAGACTATAAAGTCTATTATCTTCTCCATGTTAAAAATCCACCAACAATATTTTATCCATGTAACATCACTCAACAGTTCCTTTCCACAATCATATGAATAACTCATAATCATAATTGTGACTATAAATTTTTCTTCGCACCCAGGACGAAGAATATTTTCATCACATGTCTTTACCTGAAACATCAAAGATCATGGTTATACCAAATCACAGTTCCTGTTCATAATCATACTAATAAATCCATCTTTGCACTACGACCAAAGATATTCAACAACAGTTTATCTTTGCACTACGGGCCAAAGATATTCATCAACAGACCATCTTTGCACTACAGGCCAAAGATATTCATCTACAATTCATCTTTGCACTACAGGCCAAAGATATTTCTACAATTCATCTTTGCACTACAGGCCAAAGATATTCCTCAACAATTCATATTTGCACTACAGGCCAAATATATTCATATCTCAAAGAAATATATAATCATTTCAGAATTTATATAAACCATAATTATAACCATGTTGATCAATTCACCTTTGCACTTAAGCTAAAGATATTCAATTATAAATTCAATGGTCATGATCATACCAGTCACAATTCAACTTTGCACTACAGGCCAAAGAGAACCCTAGTCATGATCATACCAATAATCTACCCATCTTTACACTCCAGTGAAAGAGAAATTCAACATCAGAGTTATAAAAATGTTATATATGATAATAAAATCAATATAATCAACATATAGATTTAATCTCAAGAGTAATATTCGTAACTCATGAATAGTAAATCGTGAATAGTAACTCATGAATAGTAACCCCGACACAAAAGATAGAAATTCTACAATAAAATCTATACCAATATTTTGGTATAATGATATTGAAAGAATAACATTACTTAAATTTATAAACAATTTATTTTAATTGTTTACACTTTACTAATTAATGCATTTAATCATCATAAAATGCCAACTCTTACAATTTCATCATCCATAACCAAAACCCTCATCAAAAATCTGCATATACCTCATATAGGATTCTCAAGCCATAAAATCCTATTTTCCAATTTTCTTTCTTCACAAAACATATTTAATTCATTTACTCATAACTAGACCATTTTCATGAAAAATACCAAATCAGTTCCAAAAATATTTCTTTTCTGGGATTTAGCATAATATAGTCCCATAGTGAACATATATTTTTCTCAGAATTTTTAAAAGTCATTTACTATTTTTCATATGGCCAAAATAGCCGAATATTTAGACATTTATCAAAAATTATACTTTTGTCCAAAAATTCTGAAATTCACAGAGTATACTTCTATCATATACATGTACTCCCAATAAAAATTTCATCAATTTTGGAGTTAACCACAAGGAATTATAAGCTGTTACTTTTAAAATAGTCTTTTCTCATAAAATTCATAACTCTCAATCTATACATCCAAAAATCACCATTTTTGGACACAATCAAGAAAACTCATCAAAATATCATTTCAAATTTTTCCAGAATTTTTGAAGATCAGAAAAATTACGAAACTGAAAATCATAACAACCCTTAAAATCCCTTAATATCCCTTACTATCCCTTACTATCCCTTACAATCCCTTACCTCAAAAGAGCAGTACTTCTGACTGGATATCGGATATGATGCTGAAGAAAACTTGCACTGATGAATAGCAACTCACCAAGTATCTAAAAACTCACAAAATATGCTTCATAATATAGAGAGAGAAAGAGAGAAAGCTTATGTTTCTGGTGTGATTTTCAATTCTAACTTAGCCCTCTATTTATAGGAAAATTTTGGTAGGTTTGACCTGCAACCTGATGGCTTTACCTGCTACTATTCCCACCCACCACATTTGAAATATAATTCAGCACATTTTTTCACCAACCACAAGTGGGGCCCACCAATTCTAGAATTTTCCACCAAAATGATAAACTCCAAAAATTCAACAATTTCTGAACCAGTCATCTCGTAAAATTCATAATAAATCATACGTTCATTTTTAACGGTTCAAAATTTGTGGGCATATACTCAACTTATATATGTATAACATATCCAAAAATTACCACGATCCAACGGTCGGATTAAAAATTATAACCCCCGCAAAATATCTCAAAAACCCTGATTTTTAATACCTCCATTCCGACAAAAATACGGATAAAAATCTCAACATTAACTCCTTCATTTTTTAACCACAAAAATATATCCCTCATTTATATCCACATAAAATAAATATTTTCTTATCATATGAATCAATAATTAATTATTCACAAATAATATTACAGAATCACATTTATGACAACCAGGCCGTTCCCAGGAAAGAGGGGGCTTTCCAATAAGAATTTCTCCTTACTGGCGCGCAATTAGATGACCAAACCTCTCCTTAGACAGAACTTTCTAGACATTGCCAATAATGTTATCTAATAATATTATTCAAATAATATGAATTATTGATCTGATAATGGAAAATACTGTGCAGCAACAATTATTGAAACAACAATAATATAAAATATCAATGCAACAATTATTGAATCAATAAAATAAAATATTGAACAGTAATTACTGTAACAATTATTGAGTAGTGCCTTCTTACGTAAGAATCAATAATTTCAAAAATACTATGCAATACCGTGTGCTACTGTGCAATAACGCGTATTACTGTATTTTAACCACCGGGTATTCCAACAGTGTTAACGGTAACAACTACGCCGTTATTTGTAAAAACTCAAATTTGTCGTTTTCTTCACCCGACAGTTATTCTGTTATGGGGCCCACAAATGGCTGCGCCGTCGTACGAATATTTCCCGACAGAAAGAATATTCCACGACCAAACGAATATTCCCCGACAACAATGATTATTTTATAACCACTTGCTTATTTTGAAAAAAAATTCATATTTCACCCATAACTTTAAACTTTTATCAATTTAACCATTTACTGAATAGTAATTATAAGAAAAATTGAATACTTTTATTTCATAAAATTCGGGGTCTTACAATCTCCCCTCCTTATGAAATTTCGTCCCCGAAATTTACGTACCTGGTATTTCAAAGAGTTGAGAATACCTTGCTTTCATTTCAGATTCCATCTTCTCTGTCATCATAATTTCTCCATTGCTCATCTCCTGTATTTCAAATATCATTCTAGAATACAGCTTCAAAACAAGGGTTAATTTAACAAATTAACATATCACATAACATCCCGATATTATGACTGACCAACAAATAAGCTTAGGAAGGACACACTAGCGAAGGATTTACTCGTCTCTCCCCACCTAGTTGTATTCCCCAATCTCCGTCAGAGATCATATCCCTAAGCTCTGATACCAAAATGTAACGACCCCAAAATAGGTCCATTCCACCCAACCCATTCTGAGTCGTCAAATACATGGTACAGAAAACAACTACAACTTTATTACAACAATTGTCGTGCAAAATACAACAACACATATACTGTGAGTTTGGATACAAATATATACCAAATGTGACTCATGTTCCAACCGTGGACATCACCTCACAATAACACCTTACATAAAGGTATAGTCAAAAACTGTTTTAGAAATTAGAATCTTTGGGAAGTGCTCAAGGAAACCTTCGTACATGGGAGGCCACGCGTCTAGGTTATGATAGATATCATATGGCCACAGAATTATCCTTGGTTGACCCAATAGACCCCAAAGAAAAACGAGAAGATTACTATCATATTCTTCCCAATGGTGAGTCTTCTCTTGACTTATCATTATCTCCACTGTCTCTAATTGAGAATTATACTTCAAACAAACACCAAGATTATATAGGTAGTGCCCATAGATATACTCAGCAAGTGGATGAGCACAACCCTGTCTTATGATGACACGAGGTTGTATGTCATTAGACATCTTGTATGATAGTGACAAAACACCCTTCCAACGTTGGGTTCGCCTCACCCTATTTTCTTCACCAAATATAACTACTAAATGATGACCACCGTTCTATTCCCTTGTTACCCTCGCTCGACCCAGCTACACTCTTATTACCTGAAAGGAATTGTGAAGCAAAAGGGTGAGCACAACTAGCTCAGTAAAGAATATCATGACTAAAGATAATTAAATTATCAATAGCCTTCATCAATAATAAATCAGAGATTTAGAACATATGGTAAATGATAAAAATTTCAACCATAGTTGCAGCGGAACGAGCAATCCATTAGAAGAGTCAAATAGACTATAAAGTCTATTATCTTCTCCATGTTAAAAATCCACCAACAATATTTTATCCATGTAACATCACTCAACAGTTCCTTTCCACAATCATATGAATAACTCATAATCATAATTGTGACTATAAATTTTTCTTCGCACCCAGGACGAAGAATATTTTCATCACCTGTCTTTACCTGAAACATCAAAGATCATGGTTATACCAAATCACAGTTCCTGTTCATAATCATACTAATAAATCCATCTTTGCACTACGGCCAAAGATATTCAACAACAGTTTATCTTTGCACTACGGGCCAAAGATATTCATCAACAGACCATCTTTGCACTACAGGCCAAAGATATTCATCAACAATTCATCTTTGCACTACAGGCCAAAGATATTCATCAACAATTCATCTTTGCACTACAGGCCAAAGATATTCATCAACAATTCATATTTGCACTACAGGCCAAATATATTCATATCTCAAAGAAATATATAATCATTTCAGAATTTATATAAACAATAATTATAACCATGTTGATCAATTCACCTTTGCACTTAAGCTAAAGATATTCAATTATAAATTCAATGGTCATGATCATACCAGTCACAATTCAACTTTGCACTACAGGCCAAAGAGAACCCTAGTCATGATCATACCAATAATCTACCCATCTTTACACTCCAGTGAAAGAGAATTTCAACATCAGGGTTATAAAAATGTTATATATGATAATAAAATAATATAATCAACATATAGATTTAATCTCAAGAGTAATATTCGTAACTCATGAATAGTAAATCGTGAATAGTAACTCATGAATAGTAACCCCGACACAAAAGATAGAAATTCTACAATAAAATCTATACCAATATTTCGGTATAATGATATTGAAAGAATAACATTACTTAAATTTATAAACAATTTATTTTAATTGTTTACACTTTACTAATTAATGCATTTAATCATCATAAAATGCCAACTCTTACAATTTCATCATCAATAACCAAAACCCTCATCAAAAATCTGCATATACCTCATATAGGATTCTCAAGCCATAAAATCCTATTTTCCAATTTTCTTTCTTCACAAAACATATTTAATTCATTTACTCATAACTAGACCATTTTCATGAAAAATACCAAATCAGTTCCAAAAATATTTCTTTTCTGGGATTTAGCATAATATAGTCCCATAGTGAACATATATTTTTCTCAGAATTTTTAAAAGTCATTTACTATTTTTCATATGGCCAAAATAGCCGAATATTTAGACATTTATCAAAAATTATACTTTTGTCCAAAAATTCTGAAATTCACAGAGTATACTTCTATCATATACATGTACTCCCAATAAAAATTTCATCAATTTTGGAGTTAACCACAAGGAATTATAAGCTGTTACTTTTAAAATAGTCTTTTCTCATAAAATTCATAACTCTCAATCTATACATCCAAAAATCACCATTTTTGGACACAATCAAGAAAACTCATCAAAATATCATTTCAAATTTTTCCAGAATTTTTGAAGATCAGAAAAATTACGAAACTGAAAATCATAACAACCCTTAAAATCCCTTAATATCCCTTACTATCCCTTACTATCCCTTACAATCCCTTACCTCAAAAGAGCAGTACTTCTGACTGGATATCGGATATGATGCTGAAGAAAACTTGCACTGATGAATAGCAACTCACCAAGTATCTAAAAACTCACAAAATATGCTTCATAATATAGAGAGAGAAAGAGAGAAAGCTTATGTTTCTGGTGTGATTTTCAATTCTAACTTAGCCCTCTATTTATAGGAAAATTTTGGTAGGTTTGACCTGCAACCTGATGGCTTTACCTGCTACTATTCCCACCCACCACATTTGAAATATAATTCAGCACATTTCTTCACCAACCACAAGTGGGGCCCACCAATTCTAGAATTTTCCACCAAAATGATAAACTCCAAAAATTCAACAATTTCTGAACCAGTCATCTCGTAAAATTCATAATAAATCATACGTTCATTTTTAACGGTTCAAAATTTGTGGGCATATACTCAACTTATATATGTATAACATATCCAAAAATTACCACGATCCAACGGTCGGATTAAAAATTATAACCCCCGCAAAATATCTCAAAAACCCTGATTTTTAATACCTCCATTCCGACAAAAATACGGATAAAAATCTCAACATTAACTCCTTCATTTTTTAACCACAAAAATATATCCCTCATTTATATCCACATAAAATAAATATTTTCTTATCATATGAATCAATAATTAATTATTCACAAATAATATTACAGAATCACATTTATGACAACCAGGCCGTTCCCAGGAAAGAGGGGGCTTTCCAATAAGAATTTCTCCTTACTGGCGCGCAATTAGATGACCAAACCTCTCCTTAGACAGAACTTTCTAGACATTGACAATAATGTTATCTAATAATATTATTCAAATAATATGAATTATTGATCTGATAATGGAAAATACTGTGCAGCAACAATTATTGAAACAGCAATAATATAAAATATCAATGCAACAATTATTGAATCAATAAAATAAAATATTGAACAGTAATTACTGTAACAATTATTGAGTAGTGCCTTCTTACGTAAGAATCAATAATTTTAAAAATACTATGCAATACCGTGTGCTACTGTGTAATAACGAGTATTACTGTATTTTAACCACCGGGTATTCCAACAGTGTTAACGGTAACAACTACGCCGTTATTTGTAAAAACTCAAATTTGTCGTTTTCTTCACCCGACAATTATTCTGTTATGGGGCCCACAAATGGCTGCGCCATCGTACGAATATTTCCCGACAGAAAGAATATTCCACGACCAAACGAATATTCCCCGACAAAAATGATTATTTTATAACCACTTGCTTATTTTGAAAAAAAATTCATATTTCACCCATAACTTTAAACTTTTATCAATTTAACCATTTACTGAATAGTAATTATAAGAAAAATTGAATACTTTTATTTCATAAAATTCGGGGTCTTACATGAGAGATAAAATATTGCCGAATCTCGGGTTTTAGACCTCTCAGAAACATCCTTGTCATTCATTCCACATTTTAGACCAAATGAGGTGCAAACCTGGATAACTCTGCAAACTTCGCCTCGTACTGGGACACCGTCATGTTGTTTTGTTCCAGTCTGATAAACTCCACCTCCTTCATATGACTAATACTTTCAGGAAAGTACTTGTCATTGAATAGTTTCTGAAATGTTTCCCAGGACATATTGTGTGCGTCAGGTTGAGTACGCTTCACAGACTCCCACCAGTAGTCTGCCTCACCGCGGAACATAAAGGTGGCGAATGGAACCTTCTGTTCCTCCGTGCATCCCAAGACATCGAATATCTTGGTAATTTGCTTGACCCATGTTTCCGCCATGATCGGATCAGGCTTTCCCTTAAATTCTGGTGGTCCCAATTCTTTGAACTGCTTGGCTGTGACAAACCGCGCGTTGTTATCATTTCCACCCGTATTCTGCACACGAGTCTCCCTCGTCTGATTTTGCATGAACTGTAAAAAACTCCTAAACATTCCATCATTCATCGTTTGCTCGGTAACGTTGTTTACAGGAGGAATATTGCCTTCCTATTGCACGTTCCCCTGGGTGGTGATCAAAGGTGTCTCCACGGTCTGATTTACTCCATTACTAACGTTCTCAGCTGCCATTCTTAAATACTGCCATAAAACAAGGGTTAATAGTCATGTCATATATTATCCCTATACTCTGACCGACCAAATAAACACCAAATAAACTTAGCCAGGTCATACTAGCGAAGGAATTCCCCGTCTCTCCCCTCCTAGTTCTTATCTCACATCTCAGCCAGGGATCATATCCCTAAGCTCTGATACCACCTGTGATGCCCCCAAAATAGGTATAAAACACCCATTCTGAGTCGCCAAATACATAGTACAAAAAGCAAACTACAACTTCAATAATACAATTGTCGTGCAAAATACGACAACACATACTGTGAGTTTAAATACAAATATTGTCTTCTAGACAATATCCACACTAAAATAAGTTCTCATTACAATTATTCAAACACTATTTTACAGAAATAGTGAGGACTGCTAAAACATCTTTCTAGAACCATCACTCCATACCCCGACTAGATCCTGCTATGTTCTCACCTCCTGAGAAGAAAAATGGAACAAAAAGGAAAATGGCGAGCTCAATTAGCCCAGTAAAGAATATTATGACTAAGATAATATACAACAAATTATCATTAGTATTCAACAGGGAAAAATCTGATAGAATATAATCGACAACAAGTTTTAGATCAACAACTGCAATGAAAACAGCAAACCATTAGAAGAGTCAAGTAGAGAATGAATTCTACTATCTTCTAAGATTTAAAAGTCCATCATCAATATTTTATCCCTGTAACATCAATTAATAATCATCTTTAACCAAATATTCATCTTTGCACTACAGACCAAAGATATTCATTTGTATCACCAGTCAGTCATGTTCATCTCAACACCTGTTCATCTTTGTACTACAGGCCAAAGATATTCATCAGATAATCATACATATTTACACTACAGGCCAAAGATATTCAGTAATATCATCATTTAGGACTAAGGATGATGAAAAATATTTTAAAGAAAACGAATCCAGTGAGACAGAAGGACAAATAGTAGGGATTCGTATAACAGTTTATCCAAGATCAATAATACTTCATAATAATCAATTGTGAAGCAGAATTCAAAAATAAAGATCAAAACATGGATACAATCAAAGATAGTAACCATAATAGACATCTTGGACAAAAAGAGAAAATTTTATTTTTCGGTGAAGAGTGCCGTATTCGTGAATAGTACCATATACGTGAATAGTACCGTATACGTGAATAGTGTCATATACGTGAATAGTAATCCCGACACAAAAAATTTCAAATTTGATAAAAACTCATATCAATATTTCAGCATAATGATATTGAAGAAAATAATATCATTTAAGAAGAAAATAATATCCCTTACCTCAAAATATCAGTACTTCTGTTCGGAATATCGGTATAAGGCTGAAAGAAACTTGCACTGATGATTAGAAACTCACAAAGTATCTAAATACTTCCAAAATACACTTAATAATCTACAGAGAGAAAGAGAGAAAACTTGTTTCTGGTGTGATTTTCAATTCTAACTTAGCCCTCTATGTATATGAAAATGTTAGCATGCCGAAGCAGACTTAACCTACAACCTGATGGCTTTACCTATTACTATTCCCACCCACCACATTTGAATAAAAATCTCAGCACATTTTCACCAACCAAAAGTGGGGCCCACCAATTTTAGAATTTTTTGCCAAAATGACAAATTCCGCAACTTCTACAATTTCTGAACCAGTCATCTCGTAAAATTCATAACAAATCATACGTTCATTTTTAACGGTTCAAAATTTGTGGACATATACTCAACTTATATATGAATAACATATCCAAATATTACTCGTAATATTTCTCAAAAATCCTGATTTGATTTTTAATACCTCCATTTCGATAAAAATACTGATAAAACACCTCAATATTAACTCCTTCATTTTTAACCACAATAAATATATCCAACATTTATATTCACATAAAATAAATATTTTCTTATCATATGAATCAATAATTAATTATTCACAAATAATATTACAGAATCACATTTATGACAACCAGGCCGTTCCTAGGAAAGAGGGGGCTTTCCAATAAAGATTTCTCCTTACTAGCGCGCAATTAGATTATCAAACCTCTTCTTAGACAGAACTTTCTAGACATTGCCAATAATACTATCTAATAATATTATTCAAATAATATGAATTATTGATCTGATAATGGAAAATACTGTGCAGCAACAATTATTGAAACAACAATAATATAAAATATCAACGCAGCAATTATTGAATCAATAAAATAAAATATTGAACAGTAACTACTGTAACAATTATTGAGTAGTGCCTTCTTACGTAAGAATCAATAATTGGTGCAATACCGTGTGCTACTGTATTTTAACCACCAGGTATTATAACAGTATTAACGGTAACAACTACGCCGTTAATTATAAACAACTTATACTTGTCATTTTCTTCATCCAATCGCTTTCTGTTATAGGACCCATACAAGGCTGCGCCGTCGTACGAATATTCCCCGACTGTAAGAATATTCCACAACCAAACGAATATTCACCGACCAAAAATAAATATTTTATAACCACTTGCTTATTTGAAATATTTGCGAATTTTACCCATAACTAACCACATTAATCAAATCAACCCTTTCTATTTCAAAATAATAAATAGAGAAAATTTAATTTCATTTATTAATAAGTTGGGGTCTTACAATAAATGCATAACTCAATCATATTACTGATGTTAGAAGGCTTTAACAGTCCAAGAAGTGTATATGAAGTATCTCAAAATTTTGAAATTATAAAATATAATAAGATAATACACAAGAAGAATACAAGAAGCAGGTGGATCAAAAAAAATATAACTGGCTAGAAGTTAAGCCCATGCATCTCCTGTACAAATACCACCAACCATACTCTACAAGGGCCTCAAACAAAACTGAACTCTCCGAAAAGCTCAATAAAGAATAAGAAGCAGGGTTAACTGTCCCGCCTGGCAATCTCCCAGTTTCCTCTGACACAGACAGCAAAGTTAGTATTCTTCAAGTGTTCTAGTGACAGAATTTGTGTAATTACAAATGAGATACATTTATGATAGAGGAAAAATATTTAATTGTTCAAAAATAAAAACCACAAATGAAAGTACCTCAAGTTCATTGGAATACTACCAAGTCAAAATTGAGGAGGCGGTGTTGTATAATGGATGTGCATACTTTGCTGCCCCATGGATGTTTCAATTAGTGCTTGTATTCATCCACTGAAGATTTTAATGATTAGAAGTTCAGAACTTGCCATCCCAAAGGCAGCAAGCTTGACAACCTCATATGCATCAACAAGCAAATTAGCTCCTTTGATGTCCCTGTATAATGTTATCATCATCAAACTTGCGATTCAGTATGATTAAGTTGCTTAAATCAATTGGAAACCACATAATCCTTCTTGATTTGTGATTATGTATGAAGACTGCTAGTATATGTTGTATTTGAGTTTGACACTTGTACATGAATACTAAAACTCCATCACATATGAAATACTAGTAGTACCTGTGTATTGTCTTTGTGCTATGCAAGTAGGCCAACCCAGAAAGGATGTGGCGGGTGAAATTTTGTACATTGATTCCAAAGCATTGTCATCCATATCCTGTACATCCATGTCTCCCTGCCACTTTTTCAAATTGTCGACGCCATAATTGAGTTTGAGAATCTTGCTAAGTGTCTGCGTCTGAACAAATCCAGTGTTTTCAGCTACGCCTTCAAACCAACTGATAAGATTTTCGTTGACACTACTGCTACCATCTACATTGCTAATATAATTGGTAACAGGTGGTTCCATTAGGCTAGGAATTTTCCTTGCCGTAGCATATATATATGGGAGGTGGTTCAATTAGTGTTGTTAGTGAAATAGTCTGAGAGTCAAAAGAGAACCCCTCATGGCACAAAGATAGTTGAAATTTTAAAACACATGTCAACGTATAATATAAGAGCATGAGAATCGACCAAAAATAAATTATTCAAACAGAAAAATTCTAAACAAGGACGAAGAAATTAAATCAAAATGAATTGGGGAAGGGATCGAGAAATAGGAGAAGAGGAAGATCGAGTGACTTACTTTGATAATTCTTCGAGGTAAATTGTTATTCGCCATTGAAGAAGCTTCGATTACAAAGTACACTAATAAGGGGTTTTCAGATAGACGCGGTTCACCTCCTCGGCTCCAAATGCTTCCTTGTAGAATAGTACGGCGTCGCTTGCTTTCAGAGCCTCCACGAATAGCTGAGGCTTCAACGCCGAGAATGTCACCACCTTGGAGTTTCCGTTCCGCGACTCGCCATTATTAACAACCTCCTGCACCATCGTCAACTTTTTGAAGAGAGAGAATAACCCTAGAAAAGAGAACGTCGATGAAGAAAATAGGAAATTAAAACCCTCACTTGGGCAATAATGGAAGGTAAGTTAAAAAAGAAGCCACCACTATGTCGCCGCTGTCGCCACCACTACGCCGCCACTATTTCTAGGGTTAGAGGGAGTCGAGAGGGAGGAGGATGAGATGTGCATTTGAGTGAGAGAGTTGAGCTGGTGAAATGAGGGAGACAGAGTTGCGCAGAGACGGGAAAGTACTAGAAGGAAAAAATTTTAAGTTCTGTGTTTTTTTTTTCGTGTTTTTTACATAGATAACGTTTTTTTAAAAAAAACGTTATCTATTTAAAATTATAAATTTCCTTTTATAAATAGATAACGTTTTTTCATATGTATCTACAACGTTTTGTTAAAAAACGTTGTGAAAAAAATACCACAACGTTTTTATAAAAAAACGTTGTGGTTTAAGCGTTGTCTATTTAGTACTTTGTACTAGTGATTGCACACTCTAGTAACATGGGAAGTATGTATCTTTTTTTGTCAGATCTTATGGCCACTTGAATTTGTATTAAAAGAGAACTGTTGGTAATCAGAAATTGAGGAAGGAGTGGATTTAATGAAAATTTGGATCATATTGGTAAAGTAATAATTTTTAGTTGATAAAATAGTAGCTTGATTATATTCCTTTAGTTTGAATGTATTTTAGAAGAAAAATATTGGCCATATGAAAATGAGAAAAGAGAGGATAATGTAAATTATCTTATCAGCTAACCAGGTATATAGAGTATGTAATCTAGGAAGATTTTTGGTTCTCCATCTCCGGAAATTGTTCTGTTTTAATTGTTGATTACTGGTTATCTTCACATCTTATTTTATAAATTCATTGGGTTTGAAATTTTGGTGGGCAATACTCTATTTAATTTCTTTGAGGTCTCTTTTTCTTTGTTTGCAGAAGCTTTGGAATTACTACATAGAGCCAGAAGGAACTTCTACTAGGAAAAGCACTTCAACAAGTACTAAGTTGTTGATGATTGCTGAATGTTTCATTGTGTTAATTTTTACCTTTTACTACTTAGAGCTTACATTTTCCCTGTTCACTCTCTCACTGAGGTTATGTGAATTTAAAACAAAACAAAAAAAAGGTACTCTAATCTTGCAGCGAGATTAGTGTTTCCCCAAAAAAGATTGTACTTAAAGAAGTATAAAGCAATTGATTTTGAAATAAATAGGTATTGAGTACATGTCTCTTTTCATGTCAGTTATACTTCTCTTATCTATATGATCTATAAATAGGTGTTGATATGTTTTCCACTTATTTGGTACAGGGAGGTATTCCTGGTGCAACCTGTGATGCCCCCAAAATTAGGTATACATCACCCATCTTGGGTCGTCAGATACATGGTACAGAATATAAATATAACTTACTAATACAATTGTCGTATACTGTGACAACCCCAAAATAGATCCATTCCATCCAACCTATTCTGAGTCGCCAAATACATGGTACAGAAAACAACTACAACTTTATTACAACAATTGTCGTGCAAAATACAACAACACATATGCTGTGAGTTTGGATACAAATATATACCAAATGTGACTCATGTTCCAACCGTGGACATCACCTCACAATGACACCTTACATAAAGGTATAGTCAAAAACTGTTTTAGAAATTAGAATCTTTGGGAAGTGCTCAAGGAAACCTTCGTACATGGGAGGCCATGCGTCTAGGTTATGATAGATATCATATGACCACAGAATTATTCTTGGTTGACCCAATAGACCCCAAAGAAAAACTAGAAGATTACTATCATATTCTTCCCAATGGTGAGTCTTCTCTTGACATATCATTATCTCTACTGTCTCTAATTGAGAATTATACTTCAAACAAACACCAAGATTATATAGGTAGTGCTCGTATATATACTCAGCAAGTGGATGAACACATCCCTGTCTTATGATGACACGAGGTTGTATGTCGTTAGACATCTTGTATGATAGTGGCAAAACACCCTCCCAACGTTGGGTACACCTTACCCTATTGGATTCACCAAATAAAATTACTAAATAAACTTTTCTATACTGCTTCGGGAGAACATCCACAGCTAGAGACCACCGTTCTATTTCCCCGTTACCCTCGCTCGATCCAGCTACACTCTTATTACCTGAAAGGAATTGTGAAGCAAAAGGGTGAGCACAACTAGCTCAGTAAAGAATATCATGACTAAAGATAATTAAATTATCAATAGCCTTCATCAATAATAAATCAGAGATTTAGAACATATGATAAATGATAAAAATTTCAACCATAGTTGCAGCGGAACGAGCAATCCATTAGAAGAGTCAAATAGACCATAAAGTCTATTATCTTCTCCACATTAAAAGTCCACCAACATTGTTTTATCCCTGTAACATTAATCAACAGTTCCTTTCCACAATTATATGAATAACTCATAATCATAATTGTAATTCTAAATTTCTCTTCGCATCCAGGACGAAGATAATTTTTATCACATGTCTTTACCTGAAACATCAAAGATCATGGTTATACCAAATCACAGTTCCTGTTTATAATCATACTAACAATTTCATCTTTGCACTACGACCATAGATATTCATCAACATACCATCTTTGCACTACAGGCTAAAGATATTCAACAACAGGTCATCTTTGCACTACGGGCCAAAGATATTCATCAATAATTCATCTTTGCACTACATGCCAAAGATATTCCTCAACAATTCATATTTGCATTACAAGCCAAATATATTCATCAACAATTCATATTTGCACTACAGACCAAATATATTCATCAACAGTTCATATTTAACTACAGGCCAAATATATTCATCAACAGTTCATATTTGCACTACAGGCCAAATATATTAATATCTCAAAAAAATATATAATCATTTCAGAATTTATATAAATAATAATTATAACCATGTTGATCATTTCACCTTTGCACTTAAGCTAAAGATATTCAATTATAAATTCAATGGTCATGATCATACCAGTCAACAATTCAACTTTGCACTACTAGCCAAAGGGAACCCATAGTCATGATCATACCAAAAATCTACCCATCTTTACACTCAAATCAAAGAGAAATATCATCATTAGGGTTATAAAAATGTTATATATGATAATAAAAATATTATGATCAACTTATAGTTTTAATCTCAAGAGTAATATTCATAAATCAACTATAATTTGGTTAGAAAAAGAAACCAATTTTATCGTGAATAGTAACTCGTGAATAGTAACTCATGAATAGTAGCTCGTGAATAGTAACTCATGAATAATAACTCAGACATGAAAAAGGTAAAAATTCCACAATAATATACATACCAATATTTCGGTATAATGATATTGAAAGAATAATATTTCTTAAGCTTATAAACAATTTATTTTAATTGTTTACACTTTACTAAATAATGTATTTAATCATCCTAAAATGTCAAACGCATAAGATTTCATCACCAATAATCAAAAACCCTCATTAAAAATCTGTATATACCTTATATAGGATTCTCAAGCCATAAAATCCTATTTCCCAATTTTCTTACTTCACATAACATATTTAATTTATTTTCTCATAACTAGTCTATTTTCATGAAAAATATCAAAGCAGTTCCAAAAATATTTTTTTTCTGTGATTTAGCAGAATATAGTTCCATATTGAACATATATTTTTCTCAAAATTTTTAAAACTCATTTACTATTTTTTATATGGCCAAAACCGCCGAATATTTAGACATTTATCATAAATTGTACTTTTATCCAAAAATTCCGAAATTCATAGAGTACACTAATATTATATAGATATACTTCTAATAAAAATTTCATCAATTTTGGAGTTAACCACAAGGAGTTATAAGCGGTTACTTTTAAAATAGTATTTTCCCGTAAAATTCATAACTCTTAATATATACATCCAAAAATCACCATTTTTGGACACAATCAATAAAACTCATCAAAATATCATTTCAAATTTTTCCAGAATTTTTTGAAGTGCATAAGAATTATGAACTGAAAAACATAATAACCCTTAAAATCCCTTACTATCCCTTACCTCAAAAGAGCAGTACTTCTGATCGGTATAAGGCTGAAGAAAACTTGCACTGATGAATAGAAACTCATAGAGTATCTAAATACTCACAAAATACACTCAATAATCTAGAGAGAGAAAAAGAGAAAACTTATGAATTCTGGTGTGATTTTCAATTCTAACTTAGCCCTCTATTTATAGGAAAATGTTAGCACGCCGAAGCAGACTTAACCTGCAACCTGATGGCTTTACCTGCTACTATTTCCACCCACCACATTTGAATAAAAATCTCAGCACATTTCTTCACCAACCAAGAGTGGGGCCCACCAATTCTAGAATTTTTTACCAAAATGATAAACTCAGAAAATTCAACAATTTCTAAACCAGTCATCTCGTAAAATTTGTAACAAATCATTCGTTCATTTTTAACGGTTCAAAATTTGTGGACATATACTCAACTTATATATGTATAACATATTCAAAAATTACCACGATCCAACGCTCGGATTAAAAATTATAACCCCCGCAAAATAACTCAAAAATCCTAATTTGATTTTTTAATACCTCCATTCCGACAAAAATACTGATAAAACACCTCAACATTAACTCCTTCATTTTAACCACAAAAATATATCCCTCATTTATATCCACATAAAATAAATATTTCCTTATCATATGAATCAATAATTAATTATTCACAAATAATATTACAGAATCACATTTATGACAACCAGGCCGTACCTAGGAAAGAGGGGGCTTTCCAATAAGAATTTTTCCTTACTGGCGCGCAATTAGGTGACCAAACCTCTCCTTAGACAGAACTTTCTAGACATTACCAATAATGTTATCTAATAATATTATTCAAATAATATGAATTATTGATCTGATAATGGAAAATAATGTGCAGTGACAATTATTGAACAACAATAATATAAAATTTCAACGTAGCAATTATTGAATCAATAAAATAAAATATTAAATAGTAATTACTGTAACAATTATTGAGTAGTGCCTTCTTACATAAGAATCAATAATTTCAAAAATACTATGCAATACCGTGTGCTACTGTGCAATAATGCGTATTACTGTATTTTTACCACCGGGTATTCAAACAGTGTTAACGGTAACAACTACGCCGTTATTTGTAAAAACTCAAATTTATCATTTTCTTCACCCGACAATTATTCTGTTATGGGGCCCACAAATGGCTGCGCCGTCGTACGAATATTTTTCGACAGAAAGAATATTCCACGACCAAACGAATATTCCCCGACAGCAATGAATATTTTATAACCACTTGTGTATTTTAAAAAAAAATTCATATATCACCCTTAACTTTAACATTTATCAATTTAACTATTTACTGAATAGTAATTATAAGAAAAATTGGATACTTTTATTTCATAAAATTCGGGGTCTTACACAACCAATCTTAGAGATTGTACAACTCTGGAAAGCATGGTAAAAAAATAAGCTGCAGAGGGACGACTTTATGCTGCAATATGTGCAGCTCCTTTTGTTATCCTTGGATCATGGGGCTTGCTGAAGGGGTTGAAAGTGATAACCTACCAATTACTATATTCATGTTTTTCTATTTTCCAGTTGCATGCTATATGTAGGGTGGTTATTACTTTATCAGGTTTGTAGTTGCTCTCCGAGAACCCAGAGGTCAAAAATAATTTGTACTCGAAACATTCCCGTTACCATCTGATGCACTACATCAAAAAGTGTCATGTCAAAATTTTGAAGAGAAAGGAGAGGAAGAAGGTAAAATTCAATTTTCATTGATGCTTGTAATCTCTGTTGTGTTGTAGTTGCAAGTTCTTCTGAAGTGTTGTTTTTAACTGCTATAGCTGTTATACTTATGGTATATTTATTTGACTTGGATAGGGATTGCAGATCACTAACAAAGCAAACACTTCATTAACATTCAAAAATGAGGAAAGAAAAAGACCAGCTCCCCTTCCATGTATGTAGCTAATAGCTTCATCTTCTTCATTGTATGCTGGAAACATTAATTTGAGGTGCTTGAGTTTTAGGCCAATATTCTCAATATTCTCTGTCCTCTCCTCCTAGGTACATCCTCCTCCTCCTCTTGCCTTCCAATTCTCTCCTTAGCAGCATGATAGGGGTCCTTGTAAAAACTCCCTTGCCTTCCACTTTTTGGTTGAAAGGGTTTGTAAACTTTGGTTCCATACCACTAGACCCTCATTTTATTAGTCCAGTGATGCGTTCCATGAATTTTTCCATTCTTTCATCCATCATTTGAAACCTCTCAGTAGTAAATTCTTTAAAACTGAGGAATGTCTTAGGAGTTTGATGAACTAGCCATGACATTGCACAAGGAATGTAAGGTGTTTGTAAAAGTGAAACTTAGAACAATAAGTTTCTGAGTTGAACAAGAGTTAGATCAATGTCAACACTGATCTATCAACGAATAAATGAGCTTGAATAGTTATATTTAGTGAGAATTAGAGATCTCAGACCAATTGAGTTCTCTGATCGTAACAACTGATCAATTTCACCTAGCTATCTAGCTTAAGTAAATTGATAGAATATTTGAGCATTCAATAAGCACCAAATCATGAAACAATCAATGTCTTTATGTTGTTATCAATGAAATAACACATGTATAACACTGTATGTATGGCAGGAAATGTATATCAAATTAGAAAAAGAAAACAACTGCATAGTCTGCACAGTTGTTATGCTTGTTTATTGTTGATCTTATTGTAATTTGTAGTTTTTGATTTATGGATTCTATTTTGTTGCAAAATGATTCCATTTCGTAGATGTTGTTAATGATATGAGATCTTGTTGGATAGATATATGCCAGTTTTATGGTTCAAGCAGTGAATGGCCACATTAGTTCAGAACCCTGTCATTTGTTCGTAGGATCAATCCCTGCATGCAGGGAAACAGATATTTTATCACGGTATATGCCTACTGGTAACTTGGTCGTCTCAAAATATATTGCACACTCTTTGACTTGTGTTCCAAATATGATATTATAAATTATCTCTTTTTCCCCTGTTGCATAGGATATTTCTATGCATATAATTTACACCATTGAAGGTAGTAGTCTTCTTTTCTGATGAAAATTGAAATTAAAATTTTCCTCTTTCTTAACCAAGCTAAAAATGATTGTATTTTACAAAGTATAAGCATAATTGCCTAAGATTATGTCATATTTTTTGGGTGTTCCATAAAATTTTATTAAAATTATGTTTTATACTTTTAGTTTATCTTATCACTGTAGTTTAATAATAAACTCAAATGATGCTTAACAATTGTTGGACACAGGTTGAATTGTTCAAACATCCCCATTTATTGTTGTTGCAAGTAAGGAACTCCACTTATAAGCTTCTAGGTGGTCGCTTAAGACCAGGTGAATCAGGTAAGACACCATCTTATATACTGTGTCATCCTATCAATTTTTGTAGTTGATAAATCCACTAGAAACTATTGCAAGGGTCAATGAATTATATTTATTCGTGTACGTTTTGAAGACATTGATGGCTTGAGGCGCAAACTTTCAAACAAGCTATCCGAACATTGTGATGGTATTGGGTCTGATTGGGAGGTATATGAATTCTAGTTAAGACCATTCTGTTTTATTATATCTGCAAATGCACTAATTCTCAACGTTTAGGTAGGAGAATGCCCCAGCAAGTGGTGGAGATCTGACTTTGAAACATTATTTTATTCGTACTTGTCGTCTAATATGATTAGTCCAAAGGTAAACTTGTGTCATAAAATCTGCAAGTCTTTCTCTTATTTATTAGCTTTGGTAAGTTGGTGTTCATTATTGTGTAGAAAACTCTTTCTTGTGAAGTGTCCAGAAAGTAGAAAGTTCATTGTATCGAAAAACCAAAAATTGCTTGCGGTTCCTTTGTTCTGGCTTCATGAAAATGACAAAGTATGAAAACTTCTGATTGTGCATACGTTTTAATACTTCAGTTTTGACATTCATTTCTTATACCTGGTCGATGTAAAGTAGTTACTAACAAATTGTTGAGCTCCTGCTGCGGGTTCATATAAACTTCCGTAGTAACTTATAACAATTTTTCTTTTCTCTTAATCTTAGTTTCTGCAACTCAAGGTAGATGGTAATGACATTAGTAAAAGCAAGTGCTTTATGCCCCCACACGTCTGTACCCTTCTAGAGTTGTGAGTTTTTCGTCGTCAACTGTGTATCAAATTGCATGTTGTTTGTCCAGATTTAGTAATTTTGAGTTTGTCAAAATAAAAATCAAGGACCGTGTAAATAGGCATACAGAACTGTGTGCCAAGTGTAATAGAAGATTTAGTTTTTTTTTCACATGACAGTTACTTCAAAGTTGGACACATAGAGCAGGTGTATCTTTGTCATAGTTGTTGTAATCTTATGCATGCACATTGCACATGGTACCATCTTGTGTATGTT
This sequence comes from Panax notoginseng, assembly GCA_016801055.1. Lineage (NCBI taxonomy): Eukaryota > Viridiplantae > Streptophyta > Magnoliopsida > Apiales > Araliaceae > Panax > Panax notoginseng. The sequence goes on from CM029016.1 coordinate 7,557,174, forward strand.
TGTCAAACTAGTATGTACTTCATGTTATCTTGTTTAAGGCATTTTATTTAGTCAGTTGAAGAACTCTGGAATCTTTCTATATGCTCAACCATTTAATAATATTGTGGGTAGTCTGTTTGTTTAATAATATTAGTACCACGTAGTAACTCTATTGTCTTTGTGTATTGATTTTGGCATTAAGTGTCTCTGGTGCCCAATTTACTTCATTTTTCTGACTTGCTATTATTTTTAAATAAGTACAGGAAGATTGCTTCTACGACCTGCCTTACAAAATTGGGTATCAAATTTCCGTGTTAGGTTTACGGAAGACAAGGGACGAAATTATGAAGTGTACTCTCTCTATATATGTAGATATATATTTTGATTGAAGAACTGTGGTAGCTTTAGATGGTTAATTGTAAAGATAATAAATGATTATGTAGTGGATGATTTTATTAAGTTAATAATATTTTAATTTTTTGTATTTTTGTCATTATTTGTTATGGGGACATTGAGCCAGCCAGGTACACAAAAAGAATGCCAAATTTTGATTTGGCAACAATATAATTCGTTACCAAAGCATTGAACAAGTTTTAATATAACAACAATTTTTTATACATTTAGCAACAAATTTTCGTTGCTAATGACATTAAAAATATAATATTTGGCAACAAAAAATTAACCTAATAACAACGGAGAGGATATTGTTGCTAATACTAACATAAAAGGCAACATTTTTTATCGTTGCAAATCATATCAACCTTCGTTGCACATATAAAGAAACGACAACATATAATGTCGTTGCTAATCGACGACTTTCGTTGCTATTAAAAAATAACCAACAACAAATATTTTCGTTGCTGATTCAGCATAATATCGTTGCCAAATAATATAATCAGCAACGAAAATCGTTGTTAAAAAGTTTACATTCCGTAACGAAAGCAAGCATAGGCAACAATTTTCATAATTTACTGCAATGAAAAATGTCGTTGCAAAATGGTGTCAATTGAAACGAAAATGCATGGTCGTTGCAAAAAAAAGAGTTCATTTTGTTGCCAATTAGCAGGCTTTTGCAACGAAATGGGGTTTTTAGCAAAGAAATTTTAATTATTTTGCAACAATACATTTTGTTGCTAAAGGATCGATGTCTCTGTACGAAAACCAAATTTCGTTGCAAAATGTATTACTTTTGGCAAAGAAAAAAAACGTTCGTTGCGGAACAATTAGCAACGCTCGTTGCGCAACGAAAGATGCAACGACATTAAAGTCGTTGCCAAAACCCTTTTGCAACGAAATTTGACACCTTTAGCAACGAAAATTGGTTGTTGCTGAAACTCCATTTTTTTGTAGTGAATGTCGTAACCAAACCTTATCTCTTTAAATGCTAGTTATCTTTTTTACTCGTTCAATTGAGCTAGTATGTTTAAACTCTTGTGAAAACTATTATTCATGTTGAACTTGGTATTGTTCTTGAATATTGTGAAAGTGTCTATGCCATTTGATTCGGCTAGACTATATGCATGTTTATAAAACTGTCCAAACCAATTGACTGGTGCGAAAATCTTGAAAACTGAGTTGAACAACCCTTATGGAAGGGGAGTGTATATTGTTGGAAGCCCCAACACACGCGTGAATATTATTGTGGTGTTATGCATAACATAGAGTATTGTAGACTGATCATCTATCGTACTTAAATTCTTTTGGGTTATCAGTTTAATATTGATGATTCTAGTAGATGTTCAATAGTCCTTAGTGACTGCTCAGTATAAATTGTTTATCCAGTTGGATACGTTGATAGCCTTTGAATTCATATATATCTGTTGATCTATATTAAATTATCGTTCATATTCCAAGGATTTGATTCAAGAATTGTTGATATTCATTATTCATGATATTATTTTGAAACCCTGAACTATCTTAGAGATGATACTTCGATATTTCAAACTCGTGTTATAGAACTCTTTACACTTGTTGTATATTACTTTTTGGGCATTTTGTGTTCATTCTTGCTTATTTAAAACCTTTCAGTTAAGGCAGAACAGGGAAGTGTCTTTGGGAAAGACAAGGGCAAGGGCAAGGCTACCGACTAGCTTGTTCCTTTATGTTTAAGACTATTATGTTGTATTAAGACTGTTTGCAGACTATGTTTAAGCTTAAGTAGGATTATGTAACAAGTCTTTATTCGATATTATTATGTAATCTATTAAGTATTGTAGGTTGCGAGATCTGGGAGAATAATTATAATAAATCACTGTATATTATTCTAAATTGGATTTTCCGCCATGGATGTGTAATTCTAGTTATTATTATATTACCATGAGCACGTGATGAACCGAATTCGAGTGGCCAAGTGGCGGTCCGAATTTGGGGGAGTCACAGGGGCGGGGGGGATGAGAGAGGGAAGGAGAGTGAGAGAGAATGAGAGATAATGGAGCCGAGCGTCTGAAATGAAAAGGCAGAAGCTGAAAAGTTTTTATTTGATATATCCAACGGAATTTCCGTCGGTAAAATGTCCCTCGGAAATAACTTAAATTCGATGAAACGTCCCTCGAAATTAACGTTTTTCGTCAAAATTAGTTTTCGCGGTGGCGAGAAACTTGGCGCCAACTGGAGGGGTCTAAGTTCGACGGAATTCCGTCAGAATTATGTAATTTTCGAGGGACTTATAACCGATGCATTATTCTCTCGGAAGTAATCATATTTCAACCGAATTTAATCTGTCGAGGATACGTCCGTCGGAAATAGCCGATTTTCTTATAGTGGTTGTCCTCAATAATTCTCCATTCAACCGACAATCCTCTTGCCATCCCACTTCCTCTGGCTGAGATTTAAAGAAGAAAGATAAGGATTGACAGAACGACTCCACTAACTAGGACACGCTCAGTCCATACCTTATCTCTTTACTTGTATAAAATGGGAGCCTTCACCCATTGTTGAGGCAAAACTTTCCTTTTAATTTTCTCTCTTTGTATTCTCTCTCTCTCTCCATTCTCTTTGTAAAATATATATATATATATATATATATAAGTTTGAAGTTTGAAGATATCAACAAGGCTCGTCTGTAAGTTTTAATTATTGCTTTTGTTGTGTTTCCTTACTTAAGCTTTTAGACTATCATACTGAAAACAGTAATCGTTATAAAATAGCATATCATACTACTACAGGCAACCATAATCGTTCTTATTTTTTTGAACAATTTAATAAATCAGAACAATTAATTATTTTAACTAAAAACGCTATACATGAAGAAACCTGTTGCCTTATAGTTTTGGGTAGACCCCCAAATCAATAGTAATCTGATGAGATCATATATGTGATAATTTATTTGTTAATATATATTTAATATGCCTTTAAAATATTCATGCCATTTTATTAAATAAGATAGTATGGGGTTAATGTTTGATTAAGTGGAACGTCACTCAAGTCGTGTTTAGGACTTTGCCTTTAGCCGTGTTATGGCGTTGTGGCTTTTATCCTTTGTAAATCATTGACAGACGTGCTTAATCAACCCTATTCCCGATCCTTCCCTTATTTGGTATCAGAGCCATGTTTAGTTTATTGTCATATTAATGAATATATTACTTATAAATTATGCATATATGATCACTTTTAGAAATGACTGATTTTCCAACCTCATTTGTTACAACTGTAGCTAATACCTCAGCTTCTACTTTGGAAGAAACTGAACTGATAGCCTATCAGGATGTTAAGGAAGCCTTAGATAAATAGACTATTCCTAAAATCAAACCAGAAACAATTTATAAAATTGGAACCTTTGATTCTATTAGTAAAAGGATTATTAAAACCTTTGAACATGGTGTTCCTTTACAGAATAACGATGAAATTTTATATTTGTTGCATGTTGAAAATTTGTATCGTTTTTTGCAAAAATATAAGTATGTTCATATAGGACTTGTCCAAGTAGCTTTCAAACCGTTAACCTTACTTGGTAAAAATACCAGTATTCAGTGCACACTTAGAGATGGTAGGTGTTTAAACTGGAAAACCTCTTTAATGGGTGCTATTGAAACTAGCCTTGCTCATGGACCAGTATATTTTAATATTTACCCAAATTTAAGTGTTGCCCTAACAGATAATAATTTGTCAAAAGTTTTAGAAATGAGAATTATATCTCATGGTTATGAGTTTCTACCTGGATCTCTTACTTTTGCCATTTTATTCCGTATTCATCTTAAAGTTTTGACTACTTTAAACCCTTATATCCGAAAACAAAGCCAACAAAGACATACTGTCCTTATAGACACTAATCTTTTTAGTAGTCAAGTGGTTATTCCCAGAATGATCCCTTGGGAAGAAATTACTTTTCCAAAACAATGGCAGATTATAATATTGATTTTCTTGAATCATCTAGACAGTCTGTGTCTTACCCTTTAGAATCTGTTTATCAAGAGTCTAAAAAATCCAGTAATGAGTTTGTTAAAAATGAAGACTTAATAAAAGGAATACATATTTCTGAAAATCAAATACCTCATGGTATTTATGAAACAAATATTCCTCAAAACAGAAGACCTTATAGTCCAACTGCTAGTGACATACATTTTGAGTGTAAATGGATTTTTCTCCTAATAGTAAAATTCGTCAATGTTTAAACCAGGAGTTCATGCAAGATAAATACCAGAATTTTAGAAATTGGTATTTTAAAAATCATAATAATGATAAATTAGCTGAAATAAAAGCTAATTATTATGCTTATTTAAATAACAATCAGTGTATAATATCATTTATTAAATGGTATTATAATTTTGTTTTAAAAACAGAAGTTTACACATAGAATCAACTGAATGTGTTAACTGGAATTCAAAAGGACTGGATTACCACAAGTGGTAATATTATCCAATCCATTCACCCCCCTCCTAAGTCCCTTGAACTTAGCTCTGGAAATGAAAATTTAAAACCTTTGGTCATCAATTCGTATGTTGATATACCTGAAAACCCCTATCAACAAGGAGAGATAAAAATAAAAGATATTTTACCTTTATCTAAACAGAATAATCATACTAATATATTCCTTCAAACAGTAGGAAAACAGTTAACCATGATAGAAGAACAAATTAATCATATTAATGATAACTATCAAGTTGCTCCTCACAAGATTGATCTTCAACCTGTAACCATTAAACCACCTTTAGAAGTTAGTAATTATATGATGAATTCTTCTAAATCTGATTATGAGTTTATTGATAATCTTTTAAACAAAATAAAAGATTTAAAAACTATAACTGCATCTACGTATTCCAACCGACGGTCCGATACAACCCATAACTATTTTTAGTTCTTAATAAAAACCATAATCATAATTAACCAAGCCTAATCATTTTATACTACTATTAATAGAATAAAGACTAGTATTTTGTTAGAACAAAAAAAAAGAGTTTTTTTTTTTAGTAGGAAGGAGTAATATGAGAGACTTGAACTGGTAAAATTCATGACTTCTCCAAAAAAATAAGTTCTCGGCATAAAGTCCATGAGAAATAAGTTATTTTTTTAGACGTATTACTCGATCATTAGCCAGACGTATTACTCGATCTCGCAACGTTCTAATTTCTAAATAAGCTGCTGAACAAAGAGGAAATATCAATAAAATTCAATCCAGTAATATAAATGTCAAGTAATATTACCAGACATTTTCAAGGCAAGTAATACTTTTCTTGTTACTTATTCAAATTTTATGATGAAAATTTTGCCAATGGATATGACCAGAGAATATGGTGAGAGGACCATAAACAATTTTCTTCTTCCTCTTATCTTTTGAGTCTTCTCACTTATAAATTTATCCCAATCTATATTTAGTTTCACTAATATTATATTAAAAAAAAATTCATAGTAAATATTATCCAACAAGGAGAGATAAAAATAAAAGATATTTTACCTTTATCTAAACAGAATAATTATACTAATATATTCCTTCAAACAGTAGGAAAACAGTTAACCATGATAGAAGAACAAATTAATCATATTAATGATAACTGTCAAGTTGCTCCTCACAAGATTGATCTTCAACCTGTAACCATTAAACCACCTTTAGAAGTTAGTAATTATATGATGAATTCTTCTAAATCTGATTATGAGTTTATTGATAATCTTTTAAACAAAATAAAAGATTTAAAAACTACAACTGCATCTACGTCTCAGATTAACATGATGTCAGGTCAGCCCTCTTCACAAACCAGTAATAATAATACTGATGATGATGAAGAAGAAACTGACGATATTTCTCCAGTTCATATTTTGAAAATCCAAAATAATTTTCGAGAAATGCAGAATATTAATAAAACCACTTACAGTCAGAAACCAATAAATCGAATGGCTTTATATGGACCTTTACGATTATTGCTCTTGCACCATTGTTTTTGCTTGGAAATATGAACCATCTTTACAAAATTATAAATATATTTGTTTCATATTTATTTTTAAAAGTAAGAAGTTATTGAATTAATAGTGGCTACATAATAATGAATTATGATGACAAATTTAAAAATATGAATATCATTTGATACTACTTTTAATAGAATAATGACTTTTTTAGAACACAAAAATTTAAAAATAAAATGAGATTTTTTTTTGTAGTTGGATGGAGTAATATAACAGACTTTAACCGATAAAATTCATGACTTTTACTCCGCGCGCGCACAAAAAAAAATTAAAATAAATAAAATAAAATTCTAGGCATGAAGTCCAGGTAATTTATTTCCGGGGTCACCTCCGTTTTTTTCAGTGTACAGCTGTATGTATAGCAGTGAGGATTATGAAATGAATCAATAATAATTTTAATAAAAAATATCAACCAACTTCAAAAAAAATTAAAAAAAATAATCATAGGAACTCTTACTTTTTCAAAGGGCTACCAAGTGATAAAAATAAAAAAAATATCAAACACACATTATAATTTGGAACAGAATGAATAAATATTTAATTATCTTCCATGTCAATATTTGTTAGAGAGAGAAAGTGTATAAAATATAGAGATAGAAGTTAAAGGAAGATAGAAATATTTTTTGATTCCAACCGACGGTCCGATACAACCCATAACTATTTTTAGTTCTTAATAAAAACCATAATCATAATTAACCAAGCCTAATCATTTTATACTACTATTAATAGAATAAAGACTAGTATTTTGTTAGAACAAAAAAAAAGAGTTTTTTTTTTGTAGTAGGAAGGAGTAATATGAGAGACTTGAACTGGTAAAATTCATGACTTCTCCAAAAAAATAAGTTCTCGGCATAAAGTCCATGAGAAATAAGTTATTTTTTTAGACGTATTACTCGATCATTAGCCAGACGTATTACTCGATCTCGCAACGTTCTAATTTCTAAATAAGCTGCTGAACAAAGAGAAAATATCAATAAAATTCAATCCAGTAATATAAATGTCAAGTAATATTACCAGACATTTTCAAGGCAAGTAATATTCTTTGCTGGTTACTTGTTCAAATTTTATCCAAATTCTAAGCTGAAAATTTATTATATTTGAAAATTTTGCCAATGGATATGACCAGAGAATATGGTGAGAGGAAAATAAACAATTTTCTTCTTCCTCTTATCTTTTGAGTTTTCTCACTTAAAAATTTATCCCAATCTATATTTAATGACACTAATATTATATTAAAAAAAGTGTAGTAAAAAATTAGTGATATAATAAAATTCTTCGAGATCAATTGTATCGCTAAAAGTGTCGCAAAAAAAATATTTGTGTTGAAAAATATGTATTGAGAAAAAATGAATGATAAACATAATAGAGGAGATTCTAATCATGTCGTGTGACTCATATCATTAAAACTTGAAAGCAGCATACTGAAATTATGTATGTAAACACCTAAAACGGGGGGTGAATAGGGGGGAGGGTGGACATGACTCATGTCATTAAAACTTTAAAGCAACATATTGAAATTATGTATGTAAACACCTAGAAAGGGGGATGAGTAGGGGAGGGGAGGGTAGGGTAGGGGAGGGGAGGGGGGGGTGGACGTGGTTCAACAAACTATGTTAAATTAAAAATTTTCTACACGTAATTCAACGGCTAATTTAGCTGTTTGTTTTGAGTTATTCTTCTATTTTTTGATTACTATTCAATAAATTTAATTACGTATGCAGTGAAATTTAAGTATTGGGTTTGATGGTCCTATCCACACAGAATTATTTTTAGTTGCAAAAACTTTTAGCATGAAATCTATGAAACTAGTACTCCTTCCGTTACTTAATATATGTCGTTTTAAGATTGTGCACAAGTATTAAGGTAAATTCCTATATAGGTAAATTATTATATATATATATATATATATATATATATATATATATATATATATATATATATATATATATATATATATACAATTTTACGATTATTTCTCTTGCAACATTGTTTTTGCTCTGGAAATATGAACCATCTTTACAAAATTATAAGTATATTTGTTTCATATTTAATTTATATATTTATAATTTTAAAAGTAAGAAGTTATTGAATTAGTAGTGGCTACATAATAATGAATTATGATGACAAATTTAAAAATATGATTATCATTTTTTACTACTTTTAATAGAATAATGACTTTTTTAGAACACAAAAATTTCAAAATAAAATGAGATTTTTTTTTGTAGTTGGAAGGAGTAATATGACAGACTTGAACTGATAAAATTCATGACTTTTACCCCGCGTGCGCACAAATTTTTTTTTTAAAATAAATAAAATAAAATTCTTGGCATGAAGTCCAGGTAACTTATTTCTGGGGTCTCCTCCGTTTTTTTCACTGTGTACAGCTGTATGTATAGCAATGAGGATTATGAAATGAATCAATAATAATTTTAATAAAAAAATATCAACCAACTTCAAAAAAAATTAAAAAAAATAATCATAGGAACTCTTACTTTTTCAAAGAGATAGACCAAGTCATAAAATTTTTTTTTGTCAAACACACATTTTAATTTGGAACAGAATGAATAAATATTTAATTATCTCCCATGTCAATATTCGTTTGAGAGAGAAAGTGTATAAAAAATAGAGACAGAAGTTAAAGGAAGATAGAAATTAAATATAATAAATAATTTATTTCAGACCCATATTATAAATAATAGAGATAGTAATATAGTACGTTTAAAATTTGAAAATGAGTTGACATGTTTCAGACCCATAATTATTTTTTGATTCCAACCCATAACTATTTTTAGTTCTCCTAAAAAAAAATAAGTTCTTGCCATATGTATTGAGAAAAATTGAATGATAAATATAATAGAGGAGATTTTAATCATGTCGGGTGACTCATGCCATTAAAATTTAAAAGCAGCATATTAAAATTATGTATGTAAACACCTAAAAAGGGGGATGAACAGTGGGGTGGGGTGGGGTGGGGTGGGGTGGGAAGGGGGGTTGACTTGGTAATTCAACAAACTATGTCAAATTTAAATTTTTCTACATGTAATTCTGACGGCTAATTTAGGTGGTTGCTTTGAGTTATTCTTCTATTTTTCTGATTACTTTACAATAACTTTAATTACATATGTAGTAAAGTTTAAGTATTGGGTTTGATGGTCCTACCCACACAGAATTATTTTTAGTTGCAATAACTTTTAGTATGAAACCTATAAAACTAGTACAAAAGATACATGCGTAAACGTAAAATATCTCAAAGATAAACGTGGATAACTACACCTTACTCCACTTTACATGAACTGTTAACTTAATTGACTAATAATTAGAACTTCTTCATGTCATGTTTAACTAAAAATGAAATAGTCAATAATTAGAATTATTGAAAGTATTAAAAAATTAATAATAATAAAGTTGAACTCTTCTACCAATTTAATGCAATTTTTGACTAATATTGTCTTTTTCTGACATGATGCCTAACAGAAATACCTAATACTATACGCAAGGCATTATGTTTGAAATAATTTTTGACTTTCTGTGCATGACAAATTCTAACAGGAATTAAAAATATTTGTATATATAAACTACTATATAAATGAGACTCCTCTGCCTTGGCTTCAATATCAAAACAACACAACACAGTTATATTATATCTTCTTCCTAGCAAATATAGAAATTAACATGAAGTCCCTAAGCATGAGCCGAACTGCATTTTCTCTCTCCTTGTTTTGCATTCTTTTTCTCTCTCCTGTTTTGGCTTTGCACACTTGTGATTTTCCAGCTATCTTCACCTTTGGTGACGGGAATTCGGACACCGGTGGGTTTACTGCTGCCTTCACTGCAGGGACACCTCCATTTTATGGACAAACCTACTTTAAAAGGCCAGCAGGAAGAGCCTCTGATGGGCGTATCTTGATCGACTTTATAGGTTAATATTTTTGGATTCTTATTTCCGGCAATTGAAATGGACAGTTTATTTAGACAGTCTATATATAGAAACGAGTTGCATTTATATAGCACATTCTTGCATTATAGATGACTTTTGTTATACAAGTATTATATATTTGCAACTCTCATCTATACATATATAAATGCCATTTGTTATTATAAAACTGTCCAAACAAAGTAACAAACTGCCCAATTTTAACAGTTCCGGAATTCAAATCCTACAAGTTCACTCGCTTTCTAGTTACTACATTACTTACAAACCTAATGACTAATTTTAATGTTGCAGCTTCAAGTTTAGGTAAACCATTCCTCCACCCTTATCTTGATTCCTTGGGTGCCAACTTCTCTTATGGTGCTAGTTTTGCCCAACTATTGGCCACAATCGCACCACCCAAGTTAATTCTTCCGGTGGCCCAACAACCGCGTGCATATAGTCCTTTTTTCCTCGACATTCAAATTGAACAATTCAGACAAATCCTGAATAGATCACAGACAGTTAGAAAAAAAGGTATATTTTTTTAATTAAATGTGAACTAATTTGTATTCTTCCTCATATAACTTTCTATCTTGTACTTTTATAAGTGTAAAAGTTTTTGGTTATTATTTAACTTATTTTAGGAGGGGTGTTCAAGAATTTGCTGCCCAAGAAGGAATATTTTTCCAAAGCATTGTATACTATTGATATTGGCCAAAATGACCTCACCCAAGGATTGATTACTAACATGACATATGACGAAATTAAAGCAATTATACCACCTACTGTCAACAGCCTCGCATTGAATGTGAAGGTATATAAGCCTTGTTTAATTTGTATATATTTTAGCATAATATGTAATTAACTTATAAATTCACTTAACTAATACTAATTCCTTCTACTGAATATTAATTCTTGCAGAAACTATACGATTTGGGAGCTAGATCATTTTGGATCCAAAACACTGGACCCTTTGGTTGTCTTCCTTATATGTTGACAGTGGTACCAGTTCCAGAAGACCAAAAAGATAGTGTCGGTTGCGCAATACCTCATAATGATTTAGCTCAATATTTCAATTCCAAGTTGAAAGAGGTCGTTGATCAACTTCGAAAAGACCTTCCCCTGGCGGCGTTCACATATGTAGATGTTTATACTCCAAAGTACGATCTTTACAAGGATCCAAAAAAATATGGTATGTCATGCTCCATCTTACTCCAATCGAATTTGAGTAATTAATACCACAAGAATATATATATATATATAAGAAATTCTCATATAGAATAATTTATTTTACTCAAACACATTCAAATAAAATAATAATTGTTATGCCTTAATATAATGATCGTCATCATGTTAGAAAGTTATAGAAGTTCATAATATCAATAATACTCCATTTATACATTTGTATGTTAATGAAATTTATTCAATATGCAGGATTCAAGTTTCCTCTTCAAGCTTGTTGCGGTTTGGGAGGAAAATATAATTATGGAGAAAATGGATTTTGTGGACAAACAACTACCATAAATGGAACCCAAATAGTTGTGGGACCATGTGAAGATCCCTCTGAACGAATATGTTGGGATGGAGTTGCTTTCTCACAAGCAGCTGATCAAATTGTTTTCAAGAGGATAGTTACAGGCGAATTTTCAGAACCACCTCATCCCCTAAACATGGCATGTAAGAAAATATGATTGCCAGATGTTACTAGCGGATATTGCAGTCATGGATCCACATAAAAATAAAGAATGCAATGTACTTTTATGACAAAGTTACCTTGTTGATAATTTCCTCATTCATTTTATTACCAGTCTAATGAAAAGCTCATATTCATTTTTAAAATACTTTGTTTCGTGTATCCCCAAAATAAAGTGTAAAATTATTTTATGAAAAAGTGACCTTAAAAAATTCTTGCTTCTTATATACCACAGTTATATTTCTTTAGATGTGTGATTTATGTACTCCTATCCAAATTGATGATATTAACCGGACTTTTTGCTAAAGCTGGCACAATGTAGAAATTCTGAATTCGCTGCCATCTTACCATGAGTTACTCCTACATCTTCAAATTATTCTAGTATCAAAAACTCTTGATGTAGAGATATCAACTAACTTAGGTACTATGAGAAATTGCTCGTGGTATCTTCTTTGATAAATCTGAAACCTCATTGGTAATAATCTGTTCCATAATTCTGGAGACTAAAATTTTCCAAATTTAAAAGTCTGCTATCCAATATAATGATGAAAAAGCATCTCAATCTCTCCATATAAATTCCATTCTAGCCAAATCATGATACACTATCATTTGTATATCAGATTGCAGAAAACACAAACCTGGGTAGTATCGTGACAATTAATTCTGGTTTAGATGATTTACAGTTTGTTCTTTCTACTACCCAAGTAGTTGATATCTTGACTAAAGCCTTGTCTACTTAGTTTTGTTCCTTCCGATCCAAGCTTGCTGTGTTGCCTTCTGTTAGCAAACTAAATCAAATTTATAAATATCTTTTAGATTGTTCATGAATTATCTTAATAAGGATTAGTACATGAATGGGTAATGTCTAAGTACATGATACATGTATGTACATAAATATATTTAGAAGTGCCTTGGAACATGTATGGTTAGATTTATGTATATGTATTTGGTCATGTAGTAATTATTAAGTGGTTCTAGAAGTGTCATAGAAACCCTATAAATAGTCTTGTCATCTTGTGTGCGATTCATTTTAAATAAGTGAGTTGCATCAAATATTTCAAGGATTAAACACTGTTCCTCACTGCTTAATTTTTTATCCTCCATTGACAACAAAGTGATATTAGAGCCAAGGAAATTTCAAAGTTTAGAGAAAGTTAAGCCAATGTGAAGTAAAGGTAGACAACCCAAAGGAGGTGACTTGGTGCTATAGGAGTGTTCTGTTGGGCGAGTGCAAAGTGTACGTGTTAGAGCTCCGGAATGCAATCTAGTGAATGTGCTAGTTGACAAAAAAGTAGAAGAAGTTTGTGATTTGAAACACGTCACAAAGGTCGTCATATTGATAGCGCTTTAAAGAGGTAAATTATAAAAAAAATGATATTTTCTAAGTTTGAAGATAAAGGAGGAGAAATTGATGAGACGTCAAGTGAATAATTAAGTATTTGAAGAGGTAAAAGAAGGAAAAGAAAAGGAGAAGGTGATCAAATAAATTGAATTAATTAACAAAAGGGAAATGTTATTTTCACAAGGGAAAACAATTTTGTGTGTCAAAATTGATTTGGGATTTATAATAGTAAACTTTAATTTGTGAAAGACATTAAATGGGTTAACATAGAGAAGTATTTTGAACAAAAAGAGTTCAAAAATAGTGAAATGGAAAAGAAATACAAGCATGTAAAATATAAATATGAGAAACTAGTAAGTAAGATCAAGAAGAACAAATGGAAACTTCAAGCATATGTAAAGAAGAAATATGGTGGCACAAAGTGAAGAAAAGAGAAAATTCTCACGTTCAAGGAAATTGCAAATATGATGAAAGTATTCCAACTTGTTAAAGACTCGAGTATGTCAAGACAATTATTTGTGTCATATACATCAATGGAGATGACAAAAGAGTTTATTGCGTTTGAAGGAATCGGAAGATCAAAAGTTTTTACAACATTGTGAAGAATAAACTTTATTTACGGGAGGCCTTGTTAGCAAACTAAACCAAATATATAAATATCTTCTAGATTTTTCATAAATTATCTTAATTAGTATTAGTTCATAAATGAGTAATGTCTAAGTACATGAGACATGTATGTACATGAACGTATTTAGAAGTGTCTTGGAACACGTATAGTTAGATTCATGTATATTTTTTTGGTGATGTGGTAATTATTAAAGTGGCTCTAAAAGTCTCCTAAGAGCCATATAAACAGTCTTGTATGTGAGTCATTTTAAATAAGTGGATTGAATGAAATATTTTAAGGTTTAAACACTCTTCCTCACTTGTCTAAATTATATCATCTTTCAAATTGTCCAATACTTGCACCACCCACCAACTTGCGGGGAGTATATATTATGTTGCGTCTGAAAGTTTGGAGGGATGAGATGTGAAGGATTTTAGGAAAGGGATGAGAAAGGATGGAAAAGGATTATAATTTTTCCTCGTCATATTTATGGGTTTTAAAAAGGAAGTGAAATGGTGAGATTTTAATTATATTTTTTCTTGTTTTTAAAATTAGAAGTAGAGAAGGGAATTTTTTTATTTTTTTATACTTTACTACGCGCACGCACCCCTATTTTCCACTCAAAAATCAACAAAGGTTGAAAAATTGAATATAAAATCAACTTATTTGTTCAAAATACATAAAAAATAATAATAAAATGTCTTAATTGCATTAAGCCGAAAAACGACACCGTTGTTATGGCTTACCCACAAAGCAATGACAATCTATATAATAAAACAGGGCGGCTCAAATTTCAAGACTTCAGCATTCGACGGTCTCAAATTAATCTCAAGGCTTCAACATACAACGACCTCAAATCATTTGGGGCTTCAACATCCGACGACCAAGAATTTATCTTTCAAAAATTCAAACCCACATCCATCATCTCACTCCCACTTTTTCACTTCCCAAAAAATACCATTATTTGAACACACACACATTTATAATATTTATAATATAAAATGGCTGCCTATTATGCCTGTCTATTCATAAACTTTTAAACGGGCTCAAGTTTGATACTATCATTTCCCTTTATAAACTATAATCACAATAAATACACCTGATCAATGTGATGAGGTGACGATATTTGTGACATTTTTGAAACTCATGTCGTTGCACTTTGATAAAATATAATAGTGTTGCTCCTTTGTAAAATTAATTAATAAATAACTCTGAAACGAAAGGCTTATTCCCCCAACCGATTAATTAGTGGGTCCAACTGTTCTCCTTAGTAAAAGAATGGGTTTAAATTTTGTGATTAAGTTTTAGAAGCTTTTTCACATGATTTATATATAATGAAATAATTATCTATTTTATTGGATTTTCTGATTCTTTGTCATTAACAAGATCTTTTATTATTTGTCGTTATGAAAGAAATTTGATTAGTTTAAACAATCAATTAATTGCTTAAATAAGTCAAGTGATTTTGATTAATTTTCGATTTTCATACTATACATTAACTATGTTTTATGAAGAAATTTTTAAAAAATCTTATTAAAAAAATGTAATAAATAAGTATTTTTCTCATTAAAAAAAAAAGAGGCAGAAAATGATTGTATTTCTCTCCGTGGTAACATCATAGATACATTTTTTTTATAGTTAGTCTAAAATTAAAGATATAATTATGTACTCTCACTGTTAGTAAAAAGAATTTTATTTATTAACCTTTCTGTCACATAAAAGAGTTTTTTTATATTTTTTTTATTTTATTGATAGTAATATAAAAAGACAAATATTCTTAAATTTGGTATCTTAATTTCATTATCATTTTATCGTACCAATCAAATAACTAATTAATTATTGTTTATAGGGTAAAGATATAATAAAACTATATCCTTAGGCTATATTTGATTGTAAGGATTATACTTGAGATTTGATTATTAATCACAAATCTGTTGTTTGTTTTTTAAAATAGACATGTGACTATTAATTTGGGACAATAAAATGACCTGAAATGAGGAAGTATTTAGTACCATGTCCAACTATATATCCAGAGCGGCTCAAATCCTAAGGCTTCAACATCCAACGACCTCAAATCAATTTAGACTTCAACATCCAACGATCTAAAATTATTTGGAGCTTCAACATCTGACGGCCAAAAATTTATCTCTCAAAAATTCAAATTCACATCCATCATCTTACTCTCTCACTTTCCAAAAAACACCATTATTTGAACACATACTTAAAATGAATCAGTTTTATAAAAAAATATTAATCAGCATTGAGAAAAGTGACACTTTAAAGTTAAAAGTAAATTTTTGTGAAACTTTGAAAAGGAGAGTTTTAACCTTTAATAGAAAATTTAAAGTAAACAAGACAAGAGTGTATAATAAACTCTAAAATGACTGAAAATAAATTCACTAAAGTAGCGTAAATTTTTTTATTATTCTTAAAAATAGGGAATTATATTTAAATATAAGGAATTATGAAATTAGTGTAAAAGTAACATTTTTCATAACTTAACTTACTATAATGTAGGATGTATTCCAATGACGTATGTACAGTGTCTAAGACGGTGAATCCAATCTTCCATTATTCCATATTCCATATTTCATAGCCTTCCTAAGTTAGACGCACGAATAGATAGAACAAGTCACTCGAATTTTAAATTTTATTATAATTTTTTATTTTAATATTATAACGTAGCATAAAATTCTTAACCTTTTTAGTGTATCACATTATCATTATTAAATTTTTAATTAAAAAATATTATTTAAAATTTATCTTTAATTTTAAAATTAAAATTAAAAATGAAGAAATTTTTTTGCCAAACTACAACCAACTTTACACTACCCAATTTACTAAATTTTAATGTTAATATAAAATATTTATGTGTTTATTATCTACACTAATTTATTTCTACCAAGTAATAATTAATTATTATTATTATAATAATTCAAATATCTTTGATATAATTATCAGAAATTAATAAATATAGCATGTTGCCTGAAGGCACTTTATTATATGTATTTAATTAGAAATTCCAATTGAAACTTTAGACTTGTTTGGTAACTGAGAAAGTAGAATAAACTAGCATAAATTTGATTGAAAAGTTTTGAGTCCTTTCTTTTCCCCTTTTTCGTGGTTATGGTTTTTTTTTCAATTTTCTTATTTTGATAAATGAATTTATAGGTGTTTTTTATTTTTAAAACAATAAATAGAACTATATTGATTGTTGGGTGTAGTCATTATGTTGATTTTGACTTCCCAAGAAAGCATGAAAGAAACAAAATCACAGCTTAGAGTCAAAAGGCTGTGTTAGGCCTCCTTGGGTGGATGTTTGTTTTCTCTGGTGTCTCAAGGCATGAAAAAAATTTAAGTTTTTCTATATTGTTATTACTTCTATTACTCATATTCTTAAGCTAACAAAATTTATGTTTGCTTGATATTTCTTATTTTACTGCTACTTTAATTATATTGAGTAATTGAGCCAACTGAAATTTACCCATTTTTTTGAATTTGTTTGAATACATGTGATTTGAAATTGTAAATTCTTGTTGTTTTCCATCTTCTGTATTTTTTGATCTGGGTTGGAGGAGAACAATTGTTTTTAAAATTCTTTGGCTTGAGATTATATGCTTTTATTGACATGTCCCTTTTAGAGCCCTTGTCATTTTGCCTAAATGGTCAAAGTAAGACTACATGTTTACGTTCCCTCATTCTATTTCCTATTTTCCTTATTTGGAAAAGTTTTTTGTGGATGACCTCATCTGTTGACCTCACTGTGTGCTCTTGTGCCTTCCTTTTGGATGGATGTGTTTTTTCTTTGGCTGTTTTAAAAAGTTTTATTTCTGCATGTCCTTTTATAGTTGATTACCATTATTTGATTGATCTAATGAAGGAAGCTACAAGGGTCATCCATATACATATGGATGAAAATTTATAAAGATTTGATCCTGCAATCTGTTATATTAGCAAGTTGTAAATTAATTGACCATATAACTTAACCATTAGTTATTCGTCACCTTATTTTTTTGACCTCTCTCTCTTTCTCTCTTATTTGTCTTGGTTCTTCATTTTTAAACTTCGTTACTGAGCTAATCCTAAATTTATATAACGATCTGCAATCAGTTTTTGTATCAAGTTACAGCTCTATGAAATTGTATACCCATCTACGTGCGACAAAAAAAAAAAGTTGATATAGCAAGCAAACAATAATTTTTAATTGTCAAGTTATTATTTAAAAAGTTACAATCAATCAAATAGGCTTATAAATAATAAAAAAATAAATCTTGAAATATAGTTAAACTAATTTTAAATTTATTAGAATTTGACTATTAAAGTTGAATATTCTTTATTTATTCATTGAAATTTGTCTTCATAAGAATTTTCATTTAAATGCTTTGTAGAGTATGTATGAAAAGTGCAGGTGTGTTAAGAATTAATTTAGGATTTTAGTTCAATGTGTGTCCATATTCAGTACTTCAT
This sequence comes from Panax notoginseng, assembly GCA_016801055.1. Lineage (NCBI taxonomy): Eukaryota > Viridiplantae > Streptophyta > Magnoliopsida > Apiales > Araliaceae > Panax > Panax notoginseng. The sequence goes on from CM029016.1 coordinate 7,575,568, forward strand.
TTTTTTGTGTTCATGATTTATTTTTATTTATTTTTGAATTATACAGTGCCTTCAGGCACGGATTATCGCTAGTTATTGTTATATTATACTTCCTCTGTTCCTAAAAGATTGTCGTTTAAGGTTAATGCACACAAATTAAGGAATATAATTAATACATAGCGAAAATACTATACTACCCTTATTAATTGTCTCAACCAATTATTTTCTTCCCAATGTTTCTTATTCAATTCAACCAATTACTACTTAGATTGTAACATTGAATTGAATAAGAATCATTGAGAAGGGAAGAAAGCTTTAAATAGGAGAAATCTTTAAATAAGGGTAAAGTAGGGAAAAATAGCTAATGTGCATTGATAAACTCAAAACGACAAATTTTTTGGAACAAAAAATACTTCCTAAAACGACAATCTTTTAGGAACGGAAGGAGTAGCACAATTATGCTAGAGTTTTGATTTGATTCAAGCTGTGGCCTGTGAGGTGGACCCACCCTAATGAAAATGTCTTTTGTTCAAAGAAGAAGAATGTGTGTCAGTGACATCGAAACTTGTGCCACTTCACTCATTTATTCCATTCAAAAGTCAACAAAGATCGAAAAATGGAGTATCAATAATATGGAAAATCATATTTTTAACGAGACTTATAATAGTTGGGAATAAAATTATTATATTATTATTTGTTTTGAAAAGTGATTTTAGGTAAAATAAAATACTTAACTTTCCCATATTTTCCTAACAATCCCTTCAAATCCCTTAAATTTTTTTTAGGGGGGGGGGGGGGGTGGGGGGGGTGGGGGGGTGGGGGTGAATTTTGAGCAAAAAATGAGATCAATTTTATCTTCAAATTCCTTCCATTTCTCCTTAAAAAAATTTTACAAACATGAGATTTGGAAGAATTTAAATTATTTTAAGGATAAAGCAAAGCCTAATGGTAAGTATATATTCATCATCCACACGTTTGTTATAGTTGGTCACATCACGATTATTTTTTATAGAGATTGTGTAGTGACGATCGGATTGTATAAACTTTAGGATTGCTAATTTCTTAGTCCTACACGGAGTGAGTTCTGTAACTATAATTTGTACGATTCTGCGGTAGAAGGACGGGAAAACAGAAAATATTCAAAGAGGCTTGCTTTGCTATTTTTTTTCTTTAATTAATAACCATTTTCCTCACAGTTTTCACTAGTATAGAAGGATTAATCATAACCATCCTTTCCTCAGACTTAGTTTCACTGGAGAATATTTCTTTGCCGGACTCAATGAGGTTATTTAACTGCTCTAACTAATTTAATTGATTATCATCATCAAAATTTATTAAAGGAGGGTTATATAAGGTCTTGGTAGATATATGCGTCTTCTAATTGAAATTACTTTTTGTGGGAGTATGAATGACAACTAACCAATCCTCTGGTGGTCTCTCTCTTTCTGATGACACTAGGTTGGGTAGTATATTTGTAGTGCTTGAGTTGGCAACACAAAGGGATCATTAGCGTACGTCCATTTATGAATGTCAATGTTGACAATTCTATATCAATGGACGCGTACCCCTTTTTTCGAGTCAAACCATGCATCGGCTCTTAAACATATTAATTTGACGTCCATAGATACCCTTGTACGATATCTCAATAATATCCTCCAATTCACCCTAGAAGTCACGACCAATTTCGTTGTAACAATATCCTTTCACCCACACACCGGTACTAGTTGTTCTTTCACCCTCAACATAAACTTTCTTGTAGAAGTTATAATCATTTACTTTATAACCCATGGCAGGTGTTTGTTCGTTTGAAGGAATTGTATTGTCATTTACAACCCGGATGCTAGTATAAAATTTGTGTTTCTAGTTTTGGACAAAAAAGAAAAGAATAGAAAACTTAAATTAGAACATAAAAGAAAAGAATAGAAAACTTGAAGTTTTTCTTAATTTTGTTTCCGAGTTTTAATAATAGAAAAGAATAGAAAATTTAAAAAATTTCTTTTCTTGCGTTTTTAGGTTCCAATGAAAAGAAAAGAAAAGAAAAATATCACTTTTACAAATTTACCTTTCTATTAATTATAATCATTGAACCATGAATAAAAATATACAAGATAAATTTAATCACAAAAAATTCCATAATCAAATACAAATATCCAAATAAATGTTAAACTACTTCTACAAAGTCATTGTCATATCATACCCAAAAGTTATCGAACATAATCTGTATTATTAATACTAACAGAGATTATTCATCAAATTCTTCAATAAATTCAATCTCCTCTCTAATAGTAATCCAAACATTGCTCGTGCCTTGTCTTGATTTTCTAGTAACCATAAATAGACCTCATCGATTTTTATTCCTCATCAAAATTCATTTCAGTTAGTTCTTTAAAGATATCATTTGCAGAATAGATTCGCATATGAATTGATAAATGTTCTTGCTTTTCCAATATAGTAGCTAGTTTATCCATCATATTAGTTAATTTACCTTCATCGTCAGAATGTTTTGCCTTTTTTTTGAAGTACTTACACTTTCCATAGGTACTTGAGAATGTTCAAATATTTGGCCCCATAAGACTGCATTTATCATACACAAACAAAACGATGGTCGCTATTCAATTTTCAATTTTTAGCAACACCTAAAATGACAAATTTTCAATTTTTCTCCTGGAAAGACAATAAAAATAGACATGAATATTGCGATAAATCATAAATAAACGTATAGTGGAATATACTCTATAGAGTTCCAAAATATTAAACATCTGTTACCAAGAAATCAATATAAATATATTGGTGTAATATATATACTTTTAGGCACAGAACAATTTACAGTTGTTTTCAGTCCTATACTGGTTTAATTAAAGGTCCAATTTGAAGAGCCCTGACTCTCATATTTCCTTTATTGTATAAGACAACAATCATTCTCGGATGTAAATGCAGATCACGACTGGACTGGTCTTGTCCTACTACTGGCAAGAAGGCAATGTGGTCGCAACAGAAATCATGAAAAATGGAGTCTACCTGAAATTAATTAGAATAAACATCATCAGAATAAGCTACCTTTGTATAGACGATAATAGAGTATTATAATTACAATACCAAGTACTATAGCTTTCATAACCATAACAATTGTGAATGTAATCACTACATCTACTTCAAATGTTATGGAGCCCTTCATGTGGAACATTACATGTGTAATTGGGGACATGGGTTGTGTGGGCTCAAGTGCAAAATTAGGGTTCACATGACCTAATTGAATTAAATGCACAATTAGGGTTCCACGACCTCATTAAATGTGTAAATTAGAGTTTGCATAACCTAATCGAATGAAGACGAAAAAATCAAAAATAAGTGTGCTAGACCCGGAAGAAGCCTCCACGTGTCCCAAGGCAGAAGGCTCGTGGAGGCGGCTCGTTTTGAGAATTGATTGAGGGATTGTATTGGTGGCTAGAAGGACAAGACGATCTGGGCATTACTCTGATCATTAAAGGGTATTTTTGAAATTTTTCTGAAAGCATGTGCCTGGCACATGACCACTTTTCAGAAAATCCTATAAATACCCCTTACATTCCATTGGGAAGGGGACCTCTCTTGAAAAGCAGGACTTAGACTCTTGGAAGATCGGAGGACCTGAACATTCTCTCTCAACACTCAAGAAGACTCTTAGAATCCTAATAACCCTAACAAGGTTTTCGGATTCTAGGAGTGGAAGGACTCAAGAAGAAGGTTCTTTGAATCCCAATAACCCTAACATGGTTCCCGGATTTTAAGAGTTCTGCCATGTGTCGTTGGAGTAATCACCCACCTATTCTTCTCTCCTCTTCAATCAATCAACCAATCCCGTGCTCTTCGTGGATTTCTCTTATTCTCAGCCAATACGAAACCCTAACTAGCAAGGCGCGATTTCCTTGCCCACATGTTGTAATTTAAAATTTATTATATTGAAAGTTGAGGATAATATAAGAATTATAAAAATATTACTTATTCCAATTTCTTTTATGTCTAAATCAGACCAATTTTGGACGGAAAACTTTGGCAGGGAAAGTGGCCAAGTTTTCTATCATTTTCTTTTCTTTTTCGTTTATTAAAAAACTTAGAAACATATAAATTGAAAAGAAAACTTAAATTTTCCGTCCATTTATTTTTTTTCTGTCCATTTTAAAACTCAGAAACATAGTGTTAGAGCCTACAATTGTAAATGCTTATTTCACAAGTTAGGTCCATAATATTTGCATAAGTTAAACGAATTGCTTAGGTTAAACGAATTGTTTAAGTTAGGCCTTGCAAAATATGATTATGGGTTGATTTTAGTTTACAAAATATGGTTATGGTTTTATTTAAGAACTAAAATCAGATTAACTATTTTTAATATGAGTTGTGTGGGTTGAAACCATATGGTTATGGTTCAAATATAAGTCGACCCATATTTTAAATTTCAAACTTACCTTTATTATGATCCAATTAAATAAATTATTATTAGATATATCATGTATACGTAATCACTAAACATTTTATTTTTTTAGGGTGGAGGGTGGCGGTGAAGAGGTGGGGAGTGTATACATAATCAATAAATATTTTTAGGGGGTAGGGGGTGGGGGCTGGGCGGGGTGGGGTTATACATAATCAGTAAATATAATTTTTTTTGGGGGGTAGGGGTGGGGGGTAGGCGGGGTGGGGGTATATACATAATCAGTAAATAATTTTTTTTTGAGAGGGTGGAGTGGGCGTGGGGTGGGGGTTGTATACATAATCATTGAATTTTTGGGGGGGAGGGGGTGGAGGGAGGGCGTGGGCGTGGGCGTGGGCGTGGGCGTGGGGGGTGTATACATAATTATTGAATATTATTTTTTTTGGTGAAGGTGTATACATAATCACTGAATATTATTTTCTTGAATCAAAATTTTCTGAATTTGGGGTGAAAATAATTTTTGATTTGGATTTGTAATGAAATATGAGTCGAAAAACGGTTATTCGATTTGGACATATATTTCTTTTTAAAAATATGATTCGAAACCCATTTGATTTCAATTAATATGGATTGACATAATAGTTAACCGACTATATTGCCAGGTCTAGTTTAAGTTAAACAAATTGCTTGAATTAAAAAAAAAAAAAAAGAAGGAACTCTTAGTTTTTCAAAGGGATAGAGCAAGTGATAAAAATCAAAAAGTCAAACACATTATAATTTGGAACAGAATGAATAAATATTTAATTATTTCCCATGTCAATATTCTTTAGAGATCCAGAGAAAGAGTATAAAAAATAGAGGTAGTATGAAGGAGTTATAATATGACACTTGAACTGGTAAAATTCATGACTTCTCCAAAAAAAACATCTCGGCATAAAGTCCATGAGAAATAAGTTATTTTATAAGACGTATTACTCGATCATTAACCAGACGTATTACTCGATCTCGCAACGTTCTAATTTCTAAATATGCTGCTGAACAAAGAGGAAATATCAATAAAATTCAATCCAGTAATATAAATGTCAAGTAATATTACCAGACATTTTCAAGGCAAGTAATATTCTTTGCTGGTTACTTGTTCAAATTTTATCCAAATTCTAAGTTGAAAATTTATTATAGTTGAAAATCTTGCCAATGGATATGACCGGAGAATATGGTGAGAGGTCATAAAAAATTTCTTCCTCCTCTTATCTTTTGAGTCTTCTCACCCAAAAAAGAATAAATAAAAACTGAAGATTAATTCTTAAAGTCATTAGCCAGACCACGAACGTTCTAATTTGAAAACAAGCAATTAGATCAAGCCCTTTTTACATAATTGAATTGGACTCAAATTTTTACATAAGAAATATTTTTCAAAAGATATTTCAGCTTTTTTAGTAATTAAATATTTCCAACCTTATGAAACAATTGTGTAGAATTAGGATCCTTTCCATTACAGATATTCTCTAATTTCTTTCAATGTATATTTAGTGACACTAATATTATAGTCGAAGAAATAAATTTTGTTGCAAACACTACACCAAAAAGGGCATCTTGTGAAAGACAAATATTTCACTAGACTAATATATATCACTCACAAGAGATTTATTGTGAATAAATATTTCCTTCACACGATTGCTCGCATTAGACCTCGTCGCAATTGGGTATCCTTCGCTAAGTAGTAACTAAATATTTTTTGTGAAGGATATATTTTGAATAATTTTTTATTCACAAATTATATTTGGTAATGGAATATTGTTATTTAGTAAAAGGGTGGCTTCTTTCACTAATAATATTTTAAGAAGGACTATTTGAAATTAGTGAATAACTTTATTCCCTCACAAAAAATATATTGTGAAGAACAAATTTATTTAACGATAGAAGATTTTCCTTCACTAATTATAAATTGAGAACCTTTCTTCAAATTAGTAAGAGAAAAATATTCCTTCAGTGATGACTAACTAATTAACTAGAAAAGATTTTAGTGAGTGAAATAATTATTCATTAATGTCCATTCTCAAGTAAAATCTTTCAAATTATAATTAATTTTCAAATCAGGAATTTCATATTTATTATTATTATTAATTGCTATAATAAATATAAAATTTAATATTTCAAGTTAATATAAATTTCATACTAGTTTCAAACTTTTTGATAAATTAGCATAAAGAGCCAATAATTAAAGCCAATACTCCACATATAAATAAATAATGCTCAAGTCATGATAACTACATAATTTGTTATTGTATCTTGGTCTCCCAATGACCATAATACCTTCAATATTTATTAATTAACATAAAAAAACTGAAAGCGAAGGCCCTAGTTGCATCTTCCTGACCGAGCTTATAATTTGTAAATGGTTCGTACATGAACATATATACAACAATCCCTATAATTCCCTCCTATTTAGACTGCACAAACATACTAGCTCCTAATTAAAAGTCAAACTGAACTAGAGATCTAGAAAAAAAAATGAAAATATCATACTCTATACTTCAAGGCCAGTTGATTGCCTGAAAATTCTCCCAATATAGATTGGCAGCCTTGTCATGAGCCAATAGCATTGCGCATCACGATAAGAGGCTCCACAGCTGAATTACCAATTAATGGAACTGTTTCCAAAAGGGGTTGAACAATGATACACCCTCCTCATATACTTCACTCGATCTCCAAAACTCTTAAAACAAATTTCTACAAAGTGGACAAAATCTTCCCTACAAAAAAATAAATAAATTAATAATTATTACTAATTTAAACATATCTTACGAAACAATATAGACTTGTGTTTATTTTCTCGTCAATTTTGTCAAGAACATATTTAGAAAATATTATAAAACCAATGGAAATTGTAAACGCAACATAGAACTTCATAATTTAACTACTTTTGAGAACATTTTCAACCTAAAAAAGTTTAAGGAGTGTGGGCAAGGAAATCGTACCTTGCTAGGGTTAGGGTTTCGTGTTGGCTGAGGAGGGGAGAAATCCACAAAGAGCACGGAATTGGTTGGTTGATTGCAGAGGGGAGAACGACAGGTGGGCGATTACTCCAACGACGCGTGGCAGAACTCCTAGAATCCGGGAACCGTGTTAGGGTAGCAGGGATTCCAAGAGCCTTCTTGAGTCCTTCCAGTTGAGAGAATGTCCAAACCCTTTTTAGTGCTTTTAGGTGGAATCTCCAAGCCTTTAAGTCACCAAAAGGGTCCCTTTGATCTTCCAAGAGTCCAAGTCTTGAGTCTCCAGAGAGGTCCCTTTTGCAAATGGAATGGAAGGGGTATTTATAGAGTTTTCTGGAAAGTAGTCATGTGCAAGGCACATGCCTTCAGGAAAATTCCAGAAATACCCTTTAGTCCTTAGAGTAATGCCCATATTGCTCTGTCCTTCTAGCCACCAATCCAATCTCTCAATCAATTCTCAAAACGAGCCGCCTCCACGAGTCTTCTGCCTCGGGACACGTGAAAGCTTCTCCCAGGGGACACGTGAAGGCTTCTCCCAGGTCTAGCACATTTATTTCTGACTTTTTCGTCTTTATTTCATTAGGTTATGCGAATCCTAATTTGCACATTTAATGAGGTCGTGGAACCCTAATTGCGCATTTAAATCAATTAGGTCATGTGAATCCTAATTTTACACTTGGGCCCACATTTGCCCACTGCAAGAGAGTCGCATTTCCAAATAGACGATCGTGCAAGAAAACTGCAAGTTTTTGAACGATTTTGCGGGACTTCACTTTACAGGTCTTGAAGACAATGGTCTTAGAAGAGGGAACTCCTAGGGAGCCAAACCCTTAGAGTTAAACCCTAGGGAGGCAAGGCCTAGCGAGGCTCTTCCTTGGACATATTGAAAAATCTTCTGAAATTTTTCTGTATCTTGCCCAATATTTGTTTCCTAGAAACAAAATCAAGATAAATTAAATTATATATTAATAAATAAAATCTTATTTTATTTTTGAAAATCAAATCCTTTCAAAGATTTTGGAAATAAAATCAAAACATTCCTATTTAAAAAATAGGATATTTGTTTCAATAATAATAATAATAATAATACAAGAGAAACTACCGTAATTGAACATTAAGAGAGTAAACGTTGCCATACTAAAAGCATAAATAAAACTGTAGTATGCCAGTATGAAAACAAAAAAGAGCACCCTTGCAAAAGAAATGTTTTGGCAATTAAAACTTTCTTAAAAAAATCAAATATTAATTTTATTTCCAAAATAAAATCAAATCTTAATTTTATTTTAGAAATTAAAACTTTCTTTGTTTTGGGAATCAAATCAAATCTTTCTTAATTTGAAAAGAGAATTTTTTTTTTTTGAAAATGAAATAAAATAAAATCTCTTTTTTTTATGGCAAATCAAATCAAATCTTCTTTTTTTTCGTCATTGCATGAATTTAAGGGTCATATATAATCACACAGATCTGATGAAGGGGAATTGCTACATGCCTACAGCATCCTCTATGAAAAAGACGATGAATTAAGGCAAAACGAGATCCAATCATGTATTGGCACCTTTTTTTTTGAAACTAGAATAAATCTTATTTTATTTTTTATTTTTTTAAAAAAAATAAATAAAGCATTTACTTATCTTATTTTTGAGAGGTAAGGAATCCATATTCGTAATCCACGGCCGCCTGTCTTGCTTCTGAATTGTAGTAGAGAGCTTTGTCACCACATTACTTGGGCAATACTTTTTTATTTGCTGTAAGAAGGGACCTCTTGAAGCTATACAACAATACATGCTATTCTATTGCATTTGCGGCCTCAAGGTGGAAATCATGAAGATATGCATCTAGCAGCTTGAGTTATATTATCAAATTCTCCTCTTTTCATGAACTTTGACTTAATGGCCAAAGACATGTCAGTTATTTAAAATCAAAGAAGTTCTCAATTTCTTCACAGGTAACAAGGCTCGCTTCCTAGATAATGATGCAGCATCAATCACTGGAATAAATAAATTATCACAGCCTTCATTGGAGTCTTCATTGGCCAATTCCTCATAATTATTTCATCTATATATATATATATACAGAAAGGATCAAGAGTAGAACTCTTAAGTAGTAGAACTCCCTTAAATAATAGAATTGTATCAAAACGACATAGTTTTGATAAGACGCGGTGGCATTTTTGTAAATACCATGTCACCGCGTATTTACAAAAATGTCACCGCTTCTTATCAAAACTACGTCGTTTTGATACAATTCTATTATTTAAGGGAGTTCTATTAGTTAAGAGTTCTACTCTTGATCCTCTCCCATATATATATATATATATATATATATATATATATATATATATATATATATATATATATATATATATATCAAGTAATTGTAGCCTTTCTTCTATTTTCCGAGCCCCATCACCTTGATCATATCTTGGTTTTTTCCCCCGGAACTCATTAGAAAAGGCTATAATTGTAAGACCCCAACTTTTATAAATAAAGATGAATTTTCTATAAATATCATTTTTGAATATTATGGAGTTAATTTGATATAATGTTATAGTTGTGGGTAATATTTATAAATTTTGCAAAGTACGCAAGTTGTTGTATAATATTCGATTGGTCGGAGAATATTTATTTTAACAGGGAATATTCGTACAACGGCACAATCATTGGTGGACCCCACAACGGAATTATTATCGGATTGAGAAAACGACAAAAATATTTTATTAAAAATAACGGCGGAAGTTTTACCATTGATACTGTTGAACTACTCGGTAATAAAAGTACAGTAATACGTGTGGTTGCATAGTAGCACGCGGTATTGATTATTAATGCTTATGTGAGAAGTCACTCAGTTTAATTTAATTATTGTCAGTTAATAATATGAATTATTTAGCGATAATGACGTTTTGTTTTATTCGTATTATTAACGTAATAAAACAGAAATATCTTTTTATATAAAACATAATACTTTATTAAAGTTATTCTATAAATAGAATATATTATATTTTATTTAAAAGATTTTTCTTTAAATATGGACTGTCAGATTAAAGTAATCAATTTGGATCGTTCATGGATTAGTTACTATGCATTCTATTTTTTTATAAATAGCAGCTCATTCCTTCATTATTTCTTACGAATTCACTGAACTCTAGAGAGAGAAACTATAGAGAGAAACTATAGAGAGAGAGAAGAAGAATATTCTGCTACTTAACTACTTCCTTATTTCAGCTCTTCTTTAAAACGGTAAGGGGTGTTATTCTTTCTTATTCATGTAGAGAACTGTTGTTATTCCATTTCTTATTATTCTGTTGGAATAACATGTATACGCGGTCTACCCTATACTTGGTGACATTCTTCTGTTATTCTGTTGGAACATCCTGTCTGTGTGTTTTACACCGGACCTGGTTCCGTCTTGTTATTATTCTGTTGGAACATCCTGTTTGTGTGTTTTACACCGGACCTGGTTCCGTCTTGTTATTATTCTGTTGGAACATCCTGTCTGTGTGTTTTACACCGGACCTGGTTCCATTATTTATTATTATTCTGTCGGAATATCATGTCTGTACGTTTACGCCGGACCTGGTTCTATTGTTTATTATTCTGTCGGAATATCCTGTCTGTGCGTTTCCGCCGGACCTAGTTCTATTATTTATTATTCTGTTAGAATAACCTGTCTGTGTGGTCTATCGCATGCATGGTGATTTCTTTTGTTATTCCATTCTTTATTATACTCAGTTGGTTAAGTTTTAACTTCTATACTCCATGAAATTTGTGGAATATCTTTGATAATTGCGGTTCATCCAGTATCTTTTCATAAAAATATTCTTCTAAGTATTCTTGAATTTTACTCCACAAAGCAGTATCATGTTGACAATTTGGACGTTGTTAATTCTTGGATAAATTAATTCTTGAACTTGTTTTATTGAATTCTTATATCATTGTCATCATCCTCATGTTTATAAAATGTTGAAAGTCATCTGTGGCCTGTAGTGCATAGATGGACTTGGTATGATTATGACTAGGGATTATTCGGTATAATCATGACCGTAATGTTACAAATGATGTGGTAAAAGTCCTCATTGGCCCGTAGTGCATTGATGGACAGTTGTTGGCATGATCATGACCATTAATGAATACACGAATATCCTTGGCCGTAGTGCAGGGGTGATTCGATGATGTGGATTATTTTATTAAGCTGAGTCCCAGCGATCACAGTGTTGAAAAACCTTTTAAATCATAAAAGATAGTAGAGTTTATTTTCTACTTGACTCTTTTAATGGATTGCTTGTTCCGCTGCAGTTAAACTTGATGTCTATTATATTTTATCAGTTTAACATTGTTGAAGGCTAATGATAATTTATTCTGCATTATCTTAGTCATAATATTTCTTACTGGGCTAGTTGAGCTCACCCTTTCTTTCACTGTTCTCTTCAGGAAATGAGAACGTAGCTGGGGCAAGTCGGGGAACGGAGTGATGGTCCGAATGATAGTATTAGTTAGTAGTCCTCACTATTCTATGTAATGGTGTGTTAATAAATGTAATGAGGACTCCTTTTGAGTATGAATACTCTCTAGAAGATAATATTTGTATTCAAACTCACAGTTTATGTTTTGTCGTATTGTACACGACAGTTGTATTAGTAAGTTGTATTTGTATTCTGTACTATGTATCTGACGACCCAAGATGGGTGATGTATACCTAATTTTGGGGGCGTCACAGTTGGTATCAGAGCTTAGGGATATGATCCCTGGCTAAGATGTGAGAATAGAACTAGGAGGGGAGAGACGGAGAATTCCTTCGCTAGTATGACCTACCTAAGTTTATTTGCATGGTATTTAATTGGTCGGTCATAATATAAGGATAATATATGACATATCAATTAACTTTTATTTTGTGGCAGTATCTGAAAATGGCATCTGAGAATGTTGAGAATAGCAATGGAGCACAGGCGACTGTTGATTCACCACATATCAATAATCAGGATAATGTGCATCAGGAAGGTGACAATCCTCATGCAAACAACAACACTGACCAGATGATGAATGATGGAATGTTCAGAAACTTTATGCAGTTCATGCAACAGCAGGCGAGAGCGGCTCCTGTCCAAAATATAGGTGGAAACACTGAAAACTCTCGGACGGTCACCGCTAAACAGTTCAAGGAGCTGGGACCACCAGAGTTTAAGGGAGAGCCAAAACCACTTATAGCGGAAACATGGATAAAGCAGATTACCAAGATATTTGATGTCTTGGGATGCTCCGAGGAGCAAAAGGTTCCCTTTGCCGCCTTTATGTTGCGAGGAGAGGCAGATTACTGGTGGGAATCGATTAAGCGTACTCAACCTGCCGCACTGAAGATGTCTTGGGAGAAGTTCCAAGAGCTGTTCAATGACAAATACTTTCCCGAAAGTGTTCGTCACATGAAGGAGGTGGAGTTCATCAAATTGGAGCAGAATAATATGACCGTGTCGCAGTATGAGGCTAAATTTGCTGAGTTGTCCCGGTTTGCGTCCCACTTGGTGGATAATGAAGAGCGAATGACGCGAATGTTTTTGCGAGGTTTGAAACCTGAGATACGTCAACATCTTATTTCTCATAAACTGTGTTTGTATTCAGATGTTGTGAATAGGGCTCAGTTAGTGGAGCGCGATAACGAGTCAACGCAACCAAAAGAGAGCAGTCGACAAAATGATAATACCAGTGAGAGCAGTCATCGAAGCGGTGACAACAAGCGTGGAGGGAATCAACAGGCCAGAAATGGTAACCACTTCGGTGGTAATCAGGGCCAAAACAATAAGAATGGTCATTTCAAGAAGAGGAGATTCAACAATGATGGAAAGACGTCAGCACCAGCACCCGTTGTTAAGGAAGGAGAACGACCACCTATCATATGTTTCAAATGCGGAGGGGAGGGGCACATCAGTCCAAACTGCGCGATGCCGTCTAAAGCATGTTATAATTGTGGAAGAGAAGGTCATTTAGCTCGATTTTGTCGTTTACCAAAAACAAGTTCAGCCAAGATGGAGACACCAAAGGCCGTCCCAGAAAAGTCAAAACCGGTAGTGCAAGGGAGAGCGTTTGTTGTGACCTCCCAGAAAGCAAGGAACCCGAATGAGGTCATCACGGGTAAGCTTATCATAAACTCTAACGAAGTCTATACTTTATTTGATACCGGTTCTACCCATTCTTTTATTTCTCCTACTTGCGCTCATCGATTAAATTTGACTCCGGAGAAATTAGACTTTGACTTATCTGTTGAAACTCCATTGGGAGAAACCTTCATTACATCCACGGTTTATAAGTCTTGTTTGGTTCAAGTTGGTACCCACACATTACCTGTCGATCTTATTTCATTAAAAATACTTGCATTTGACGTGATTCTAGGGATTGATTGGTTAACTACTCATCATGCAAAAATTGATTGTTTTCGTAAGGTTGTTAGCTTTCATATTCCTAATCGACCTATTATGCGAATTCAAGCAACCAAACCATTAAAATCAATCGCTGTCATCTCAAGCCATAAAGCTATTCGTTTATTGAAAAACGGATGTCAAGCTTTCTTAGCTCATGTCACGGATCTAAACAAAAATACGTCAGTTTTGAATGATATTTCTATTGTTAATAAATTCCCTGACGTATTCCCTGAAGAACTTCCTGGCCTACCCCCAGAGCGTGAAATTGAATTTTGTATCGACCTTGAACCCGGTACAAAACCCATTTCCAAAGCCCCATATCGAATGGCTCCTATTGAACTTCAGGAGTTAAAGATCCAACTGCAGGAATTGTTAGACATTGGCTTTATTCGTCCTAGTACTTCTCCTTGGGGTGCTCCTGTTCTATTCGTGAAGAAGAAAGATGGAAGTATGCGACTTTGTATTGATTATCGGGAGTTGAATCATGTCACCATCAAAAATAGGTACCCATTGCCACGTATTGATGACCTGTTTGACCAGTTGCAAGGAGCACAATTCTTTTCAAAGATCGATCTTCGTTCTGGATATCATCAGCTGAAGGTTAGAACTGAGGATATTCCAAAGACGGCTTTCAGAACTCGGTACGGGCATTATGAATTCCTAGTCATGTCCTTTGGATTGACTAATGCTCCTGCTGCCTTCATGGATATGATGAACCGGGTATTCAAGGAATATTTGGATCACTTTGTGGTCGTCTTTATTGATGACATCCTTATTTATTCCAAAAGCCGTGAAGATCATGAGCAACACTTGAGGCTGGTACTCCAAAAGCTTCGTGAATACAAGCTTTATGCCAAGTTGAAGAAATGCGAGTTCTGGCTGGAGGAGGTAGCATTCCTTGGGCACGTAGTATCAAGTCGTGGAATATCGGTTGACCCGGCAAAGATTGAAGCTATTCAAAGCTGGGAGCAACCTAAATCAGTGACCGAAGTACGTAGCTTTCTTGGTTTAGCTGGTTATTATCGGAGATTCGTGGAAGGATTTTCTCGAATCGCTACTCCATTAACTCAGCTGACTCGGAAAGATACAAAGTTTGGTTGGAGCGAAGAATGTGAGCAGAGTTTTCAAGAACTCAAGAGGAGACTCATTTCAGCACCTGTTCTAACAATACCATCTGGCTCGGAGGGATTTGTCATCTACAGTGATGCTTCGAGCAAAGGGTTGGGATGCGTTCTCATGCAACATGGAAAAGTCATAGCCTATGCATCAAGACAACTCAAGGAATATGAGAGGAATTATCCTACTCATGATCTAGAGTTGGCAGCTGTTGTCTTTGCACTTAAAATTTGGAGGCATTACTTGTATGGGGAGAAGGTGGAGATCTTTACGGATCATAAAAGCCTCAAATATTTCTTCACTCAAAAGGAACTCAACATGCGACAACGACGTTGGCTTGAACTGTTGAAAGATTATGATCATACCATTCAATACCATCCTGGAAAAGCGAACGTGGTAGCTGACGCATTGAGTAGAAGATCATATGCAAGTACGAGTGCGATATTGTCAACACAAAGGCCCATTTTGTGTGACTTGCAAAGGATGGAGATAGAGTTAAAGACTCCAGGGACCCATGTGATGATGGCGAATATACGAGTAGAACCAACTTTAATCGATAAAGTTAAAGCTGCTCAAGCTACAGACCTGGAGCTGATGCGTATGAGGAAGAAAGTGCAAGAAGGTGCTATGCCGGAAGCAAGAATCGATGAAGAAGGAATACTTCGAGTCAACTCCAGACTTTGTGTTCCTAACAACCCTGATTTAAAGTATGAAATCATGATGGAGGCGCACAACACACCGTTTGCAATCCATCCTGGAAGTACCAAAATGTATCATGATCTTCGTCATACATTTTGGTGGAGCAATATGAAGAGAGAGATAGCGCTGTTTATCTCAAGGTGTCTAACTTGTCAACGAGTCAAAGCGGAGCATCAAGTACCAAAAGGTCCATTGCAACCACTTGAAATTCCAGAATGGAAGTGGGAGCACATTACCATGGATTTCGTTACCGGTCTTCCTAGGGTTTCTCAAGGTATTGATGCGATTTGGGTCATTGTTGATAGATTGACCAAGTCTGCTCATTTCTTACCGATACGAGAAACTTATACACTTGAACGTCTTGCTCGTATGTACATAAACGAGATTGTAAGACTGCATGGTATGCCAGTATCCATAGTTTCTGATCGAGACCCAAGATTCACTTCACGATTTTGGGTTAGTTTACAAAAAGCTATGGGCACAGATTTACGATTTAGTTCGGCATATCATCCTCAGACGGACGGACAATCAGAGAGGACTATTCAAACTCTAGAAGATTTATTAAGACTCTGTGTCCTTGACTTCAAGGGAAGTTGGGACAAGTTCTTACCATTGGTGGAGTTTTCCTACAACAACAGTTATCAAGCAAGTATTGGCATGGCTCCATTCGAAGCATTGTATGGAAGAAAATGTCGTTCTCCAGTATGCTGGGATGAGGTGGGTGAAGCAACGTTGTTGGGACCGGAGTTGGTACGTATGACTACAGAAAAGATTCAAACGATCCGACAACGTATAAAAACCTCACAAGATCGACAAAAGAGTTATGCTGATCTTCATCGAAAGGACGTGGAATTTGATGTAGGAGATCATGTGTTCTTACGTGTTGCTCCATGGAAAGGAGTTACGAGATTTGGAAAGAGAGGAAAGCTCAATCCTCGATTCATCGGTCCATTTTTAATCCTCGATCGAGTAGGAACTGTGGCTTATAGACTCGCTTTACCGCCAAGTATGTCTCGTGTTCATAACGTTTTTCACATATCCATGTTACGCAAATATGTGGAAGACCCGAACCACATTATTGAGTTAGAACCGGACGAAATAGCGGAGGATTTGACGTATGAAGAAGTTCCTGTTCAAATCTTGGATAAGAAGGAACATATTCTACGCTCCAAGGTTATACCTCAAGTCAAAGTTTTGTGGAGAAACCACGATGTTGAGGAAATGACTTGGGAGTTAGAATCTGAAATGAAATCAAGGTATCCTTACCTCTTCGACATACCAGGTACGTACCCTAATTTCGAGGGCGAAATTTCATAAGAAGGGGAGGTTGTAAGACCCCAACTTTTATAAATAAAGATGAATTTTCTATAAATATCATTTTTGAATATTATGGAGTTAATTTGATATAATGTTATAGTTGTGGGTAATATTTATAAATTTTGCAAAGTACGCAAGTTGTTATATAATATTCGATTGGTCGGGAAATATTCGTTTTAACAGGGAATATTCGTACAACGGCACAATCATTGGTGGACCCCACAACGGAATTATTGTCGGATTGAGAAAACGACAAAAATATTTTATTAAAAATAACGGCGAAAGTTTTACCATTGATACTGTTGAACTACTCGGTAGTAAAAGTACAGTAATACGTGTGGTTGCATAGTAGCACACGGTATTGATTATTAATGCTTATGTGAGAAGTCACTCAGTTTGATTCAATTATTGTCAGTTAATAATATGAATTATTTAGCGATAATGACGTTTTGTTTTATTCGTATTATTAACGTAATAAAACAGAAACATCTTTTTATATAAAACAGAATACTTTATTAAAGTTATTCTATAAATAGAATATATTATATTTTATTTAAAAGATTTTTCTTTAAATATGGACCGTCAGATTAAAGTAATCAATCTGGACCGTTCATGGATTAGTTACTATGCATTCTATTTTTCTATAAATAGCAGCTCATTCCTTCATTATTTCTTACGAATTCACTGAACTCTAGAGAGAGAAACTATAGAGAGAAACTATAGAGAGAGAGAAGAAGAATATTCTGCTACTTAACTACTTCCTTATTTCAGCTCTTCTTTAAAACGGTAAGGGGTGTTATTCTTTCTTATTCATGAAGAGAACTGTTGTTATTCCATTTCTTATTATTCTGTTGGAATAACCTGTATACGCGGTCTACCCTATACTTGGTGACATTCTTCTATTATTCTGTTGGAACATCCTGTCTGTGTGTTTTACACCGGACCTGGTTCTATTTTTATTATTATTCTGTTGGAACATCCTGTCTGTGTGTTTTACACCGGACCTGGTTCCGTCTTTATTATTATTCTGTTGGAACATCCTGTCTGTGTGTTTTACACCGGACCTGGTTCCGTCTGTATTATTATTCTGTGGAATATCCTGTCTGTGCGTTTTACGCCGGACCTGGTTCCATTATTTATTATTCTGTTGGAATAACCTGTCTGTGCGGTCTATCGCATGCATGGTGATTTCTTTTGTTATTTCATTCTTTATTATACTCAGTTGGTTAAGTTTTGACTTCTATACTCCATGAAATTTGTGGAATATCCTTGATAATTGCGGTTCATCCAGTATCTTTTCATGAAAATATTCTTCTAAGCATTCTTGAATTTTACTCCACAAAGCAGTATCATGTTGACAATTTGGACGTTGTTAATTCTTGGATAAATTAATTCTTGAACTTGTTTTATTGAATTCTTATATCATTGTCATCATCCTCATGTTTATAAAATGTTAAAAGTCATCTGTGGCCTGTAGTGCATAGATGGACTTGGTATGATTATGACCAGGGATTATTCGGTATAATCATGACCGTAATGTTACAAATGATGTGGTAAAAGTCCTCATTGGCCCGTAGTGCATTGATGGACAGTTGTTGGCATGATCATGACCATTAATGAATACACGAATATCCTTGGCCGTAGTGCAGGGGTGATTCGATGATGTGGATTATTTTATTAAGCTGAGTCTCAGCGATCACAGTGTTGAAAAACTTTTTAAATCATAAAAGATAGTAGAGTTTATTTTCTACTTGACTCTTTTAATGGATTGCTTGTTCCGCTGCAGTTAAACTTGATGTCTATTATATTTTATCAGTTTAACATTGTTGAAGGCTAATGATAATTTATTCTGCATTATCTTAGTCATAATATTTCTTACTGGGCTAGTTGAGCTCACCCTTTCTTTCACTGTTCTCTTCAGGAAATGAGAACGTAGCTGGGGCAAGTCGGGGAACGGAGTGATGGTCCGAATGATAGTATTAGTTAGTAGTCATCACTATTCTATGTAATGGTGTGTTAATAAATGTAATGAGGACTCCTTTTGAGTATGAATACTCTCTAGAATATAATATTTGTATTCAAACTCACAGTTTATGTTTTGTCGTATTGTACACGACAGTTGTATTAGTAAGTTGTATTTGTATTCTGTACTATGTATCTGACGACCCAAGATGGGTAATGTATACCTAATTTTGAGGGCGTCACAGTTGGGGTCTTACAACCTCCCCTCCTTATGAAATTTTGTCCTCGAAATTGACGTACGTACCTGATGTTTCAAAAAGGTGAGGATACCTCGCTTTCATTTCTGATTCCAACTCCCAGGTCATTTCTTCAATAGCATGGTTTCTCCACAAAACCTTAACTTGTGGTATAACCTTCGTGCGTAGAACATGCTCTTTCCTATCCAAGATCTTAACAGGTACCTCCTCGTACGTTAAATCTTCAGCTATCTCGTCTGGTTCTAACTCAATAATGTGGTTCGAGTCTTTAACATATTTACGAAGCATAGATATGTGTAAAACATTATGAACACGAGACATACTTGGAGGTAATGCGAGTCTATATGCCACATTTCCTATTCGCTCAAGAATCTCAAATGGACCAACAAATCTTGGATTGAGCTTTCCTCTCTTCTCAAATCTTGTAACTCCCTTCCATGGTGCAACACGTAATAATACATGATCCCCAATATTAAATTCCACATCCTTCCGATGAAGATCCGCATAACTCTTTTGTCGATCCTGTGCCGTTTGTATACGTTATCGAATCGTTTGGATCTTCTCTGTAGTAATGTGTACCAACTCTGGTCCCAACAATGTTGCTTCACCCACCTCGTCCCAGCATACTGGAGAACGACATTTTCTTCCATACAACGCCTCGAATGGAGCCACACCTATGCTCGCCTGATAACTGTTGTTGTAGGGGAATTCCACCAATGGTAGGTACTTATCCCAACTCCCTTTGAGATCTAGGACACAAAGTCTTAATAGATCTTCAAGAGTTTGAATAGTCCTCTCTGATTGTCCGTCCGTTTGAGGATGGTATGCCGAACTGAATCGTAAATCCGTGCCCATAGCTTTCTGCAAGCTAACCCAAAATCGTGAAGTGAATCTTGGGTCACGATCCGAAACTATGGATACTGGCATGCCATGCAATCTCACAATCTCGTTCACGTACATACTAGCAAGACGTTCAAGGGAATAAGTCTCACGTATCGGCAAGAAATGAGCGGACTTGGTTAATCTATCAACAATAACCCAAATCGCATCTATGCCTTGAGAAACCTTGGGAAGACCCGTAATAAAATCTATAGTAATGTGTTCCCACTTCCATTTCGGAATCTCAAGTGGTTGCAATGGACCCTTTGGTACTTGATGCTCCGCTTTTACACGTTGACAAGTTAAACATCTCGAGATAAACTCCGCGATCTCTCTTTTCATATTGCTCCACCAAAATGTATGTCGAAGATCGTGATACATTTTGGTACTCCCAGGATGGATTGCAAACGGTGTGTTGTGTGCCTCCATCATTATTCTATGCTTCAAGTCAAAATCTTTAGGAACACAAATTCTGGAGTTGACTCGAAGTATTCCTTCTTCATCGATTCTTGCTTCTGGAATAGCACATTCTTCCACTTTCTTCTTCATACGCATCAGCTCCATGTTCGTAGCTTGAGCAGCTTTAACTTTATCGATTAAAGTCGGTTCTACTCGTATATTTGATATCATCATGTGGGTACTTGGATCCTTCATCTCTATCTCCATCCTTTGTAAGTCATACAAAATGGGCCTTTATGTTAACAACATTGCACTCGTACCCGCATATGATCTTCTACTCAATGCGTCAGCTACTACGTTTGCTTTTCCAGGATTATATTGGATGGTATGATCGTAATCTTTCAACAGCTCGAGCCAACGTCGCTGCCGCATGTTGAGTTCCTTTTGGGTGAAGAAATATTTGAGGCTTTTATGATCTGTATAGATCTCCACTTTCTCCCCATACAGGTAGTGTCTCCAGATCTTCAACGTAAAAACAACTGCTGCCAACTCCAAATCATGAGTAGGATAATTCCTCTCATATTCTTTGAGTTGTCGTGAGGCATAGGCTATGAATTTCCCATGTTGCATGAGAACACATCCTAACCCTTTGCCTGAAGCATCGCTGTAGATAACAAATCCATCCGAACCAGATGGTATTGTCAGAACAGGTGCCGAAATGAGTCTCCTCTTGAGTTCTTGGAAACTCTTCTCGCATTCCTCACTCCATACGAATTTTGTATCTTTCCGAGTCAGCTGAGTTAACGGAGTAGCGATTCGAGAAAATTCTTCCATAAATCTCCGATAATAACCAGCTAAGCCCAGAAAGCTACGTACTTCGGTTACCGACTTCGGTTGCTCCCAACTTTGTATGGCTTCAATCTTCGCCGGGTCGACAGATACTCCATGTTTTGACACCACGTGCCCAAGGAATGCTACTTCCTCAAGCCAGAACTCGCATTTCTTCAATTTGGCATATAGCTTATTTTCATGAAGCCTTTGCAGTACCAGCTTCAAATGACGCTCATGATCTTCACGGCTTTTGGAATAGATGAGGATGTCATCAATAAAGATAACAACGAACTGATCCAAATATTCTTTGAATACACGGTTCATCATATCCATGAAGGCAGCAGGAGCATTAGTCAATCCAAAAGACATGACTAAGAATTCATAATGCCCGTACCGAGTTATGAAGGCAGTCTTTGGAATATCCTCAGTTTTAATCTTCAGCTGATGATATCCAGAACGAAGGTCAATCTTTGAAAAGAATTGTGTTCTTTGTAACTGGTCGAACAGGTCATCAATGCGAGGTAGCGGATACCTATTCTTGATGGTGACATGGTTCAATTCTCGATAGTCAATACAAAGTCGCATACTCCCGTCTTTCTTCTTTGCGAATAAAACAGGAGCACCCCAAGGAGACGTACTAGGACGAATAAAATCGATGTCCAACAACTCCTGTAGTTGGACTTTTAACTCCTGAAGCTCAATAGGAGCCATTCGATATGGAGTTTTAGAAATGAGCTTTGTACCGGGTTCAAGGTTAATAAAGAATTCAACTTCACGTTCTGGGGGTAGACCAGGAAGTTCTTCAGGAAATACATCGGGAAATTCTCTAACAATAGAAATATTATTCAAATCTGACTTGTCTTTGTTCAAATCCATAACATGGGCTAAGAAAGCTTGACATCCGTTTTTCAATAAACGAATAACTTTGTGGCTTGATATGACAGTGACTGATTTTAGTAGTTTGAATTCGAATGACAGGTTGGTTTGGAATATGAAAACTAACAACCTTACGAAAACAATCAATTTTAGCATGATGAGTGGTTAACCAATCAATTCCTAAAATTACATCAAAAGCAAGTATCTTTAAAGAGATAAGATCAACATGTAATGTGATAGTGCCAACTTGGATCATGCAAGATTTATAAACTGTAGATGTAACGAAGGTTTCTGTAGGGTTTCGGCACAGAAACGCACAGCGAAAATTAAAATTTTAAAGCAATTTCTGAAACCCTAAAACAGGATCCATGCGAAAAATCAATTAATTAAGAGGTTTAGAGATTATACCGATTATGAAAACGAGAGTCTGAAATCGACTGCACCTCGAATCTCCAACGCAATACAAACCGACTGCGTCTCTACGGTATCCACACGAACGCTCCGCGAATCGTCTTACGATCTGCAGAAGAAGGAATCGCGGTACTAGCCACCAAGGATGAGGATTTTCGGAACTATTTTCTCTAGTCTCTCTCTAAGAGCGGCTAGGGTTTTGTTTTGACGTAAAAACCTAAAGTCTGATATACATCATATATATAGCAGTCAGGAGGAATTAATCAAAACCTAATATTATTAAAATCCGAATTTATATATATCTTAATTAAGTCTTACTTAATTAATATACCTATATATAAATTATCCTATTAATTTAAATTCGTAATTTAAAATTATATCAATCATATTGACATATTTAAATCTTTACAATTTAAATTAATTTCCTTTTAATTACGTTCTTTGTGTGTGACCCTATAGGTTATTATTACGTTGGCAATAACCTTAAAATCATATTATAAAGTTATAAACAGTGAGTGGTATCTAGTAATGCATCACTGCTACCCAAGTAATAATAAGATCGATGATTCGATGCAACCTTTTCGTGACCAATGTTTCAATGTAATTTAATCCTTTTAACCTTAATATCCTAGATTAAACTCGAGTCATGGAATGTGTCATACTCTTCATAATTTAATCTGAGTTTTCTTGATCAATGAGTAGACTATATGAAACAAATCACTATTTGAGCATGGCCATGCATTTCATAGTCCTACTCAATCAAGAGGCCTATGGATATCACCTATAAAATATAGGATGGTTAAATTCCATCTAGATCACTCATATTACTCACACGATTCATAATGAACCCAATAATCACCTTTATAGTCCACCCTATTAAAGGTGACATTTGATGATATCAAAGTACATAAATTCTCGTGTAGTAATATAGCGGTTTCAGGTCGGAGGACCATTACATCATTGTCACTATGAGAATTGCTAATGACACTTCGCATAATGCTCCATATAGAATTCTCATGGTGGGTCTGTCCAGTACATTGTTCTCTAACATGTACCTATGCATTGACTTAATATCTCATATATTTATGACCAATGAGATTTGGTCATCAGTCAATCCACATACTAGTCTCAATGCATCATTGTTGTCCCATCAACAATGATACTCGACTAGGGACATTTAAGAACAATGATACTAATTGTAATTATATAATCTCATGTTCAAGTCACATACTTGAAACTATATAATTTGTATCACTATTCTAAGGAATTTTATTATGTTAACAATTATATTACGCAGTAATTAAAACCATAATAAAATCATTTATTTATTCAATCAACAATAATATCAAATGTTAAGCAATTACATCAAATAATTGGCCTCTAGGGCATAAACTCTAACAGTTTCACCCAACGGAGTTTCAACAGATAAGTTAAAGTCCAATTTCTCCGGAGTCAAGTTTAAACGTTGAGCACAAGCAGGAGAGATAAAAGAATGGGTAGAACCGGTATCTAGTAAAGTATAAACTTCGCAAGAATTCAAGATTAGCTTACCCGTGATCACCTCGTTCGTGTTTCTCGCGTTTTGGCCAGTCACGACAAACGCCCTTCCAGGAACCGCTGATTTCGACTTATTCGGGACAACTTTTGGAGTCATCATACAGGGCTCAATTATTAGAGCGAGATAATGAGTATGTGCACCCGAGGGACCACAACCAGGGTCATACCGGTGGCGGCAGTCATCGAAGCAATGAAAACCAGCAGGGAGGAAAATATTCGGACAAAAGCGGTAACCACTCTGGTGGTAATCGTGGTCGTGATAATAGAAGGAGCGAGTCGGGAGGAGATTTCAAGAAGAGAAGGTACAACAATGATAACGTGAAGACGTCAGCACAAACATCAACTGTTTCTAGGGGAGGAGAACGACCACCGGTCGTATGTTACAAATGTGGGAAAGAGGGACATATCAGCCCAAACTGCCCACAACAATCCAAGGTATGTTATAACGGTGGAAAGGAGGGTCATATAGCTCGAGAGTGTTCTGTAGCAAAACTAAGTTTTTCGATGTCTAGGGACTAGTTTCTGAATGAAAATGTGGAGAGGATTGTGGCTTTCCTCTCTGAGATTGACCACACCACAGATGGTCGCCAGTACCCCTATTTAGGAGGAGCTTAGTTAATTCCCTCTCTTATGGATTGGCGTTGCTCTTCAAGGTACAACCGCAGATTAGATGGTCGCAGAATCTCCTATTCGCGAGGAAAGGTTGGGTAATTCCATCCCTTTGGTTTGAAGCCAATGAAATGTGGTGAATTGAAGTTTAATCCTAGTACCACTGACAAGTATTTGTGTTTTGGTAGGGGGTGAGACCGAACCATAAATGGCTGCCTACGTACTCCTATTGAAGAGGAGATCAGGTCTACGTAGTTCGAACCTGGTGTAAGAGGTTCAACGCTGTCTATGAAAGGCAGATGGGTGTAGAAGCTTTAGTGATGACAAAGGTTGTAGAAATGTTTTTGTGATTTTTTGTTTTTGTAGAAAAGGGTAGAAATGTTTTTGTTATTTTTTGTTTATTGCGATCCGGCCATATAGAATATGGTTGCCTACGTACTCCCGTGTATCAAGGAGATCAGGCCGACGTAGTTCACCCCTCAAGGTGAGTTGAAAAGCGCAATCCCATGTGAAGGATAAACTGCGTGGAAGAAAGATTAATCCCATGTACAGGTCAAATTGCGGGGAAGAAAGTTTAATCCCATATGCAAGATAGACTGCGGGGAAGAAAAAGTTTGATCCTAGGTTGAGGACAAACTGCAGGTACGAGAAGTTTGATCCCATGTATGGGTAGCCAAACTACAAACGTAAGAGGTTCAATTCGTAGTGGGATGAACTAAATTGTATGAGTGCAGTGAAGCAAGGCTGCTGGCTTAAAGAGTATGTTTCCCTGAGGGGCAAAGTATGAACAAGAGTTATATGTGGTAAAGGGTTAAAGAACCGAAATAACTGATGATCTGATAATCCAACACCAGGATGTTTGCTTGATGGTAACTTTAGACATAGTACCGTTTCACAGTGTCCGAGTTAATGAGCTGTGGAAATTTATCGCCGTCTATTTCTTGCAATTTGAGAGCGCCTTCTGTCAATACTTCCTTGAAAACAAATGGGCCTTCCCAGTTAGGAGTGAATTTTCCCTTAGACTAATCTTGGTTGTCAATGATCTTTTTCAAAACCGAGTCATGTTGTTTAAACTGCTGTAGCTGGACTTTTCTGTTGTAGGATCAGGCGATCCTTTGTTGATATAATTGGCCATGGAAGATAGCCGGGGTCGCCTTTCATCTATTAGTGACAATTGGTGATACCTGTCTTGTACCCATTGATCTTCATCCAGCTGAGCGTCCATCAACACTTTGAGGGATTCCATTTCTACTTCTATGGGGAGTACTGCTTCCATCCCATAGGTTAATGCGTAGGGGGTTGCCCCAGTTGAAGTGTGCATTGATGTTCTGTAGGCTAACAGAGTAAAAGGCAATAGGTCAGGCCATCATTTGTGGTTGGCGGACATCTTTCACATAATCTTCTTGATGTTTTTGTTAGCCGCTTCAACAGCACCATTCATCTTTGGGCGATAGATGACAGAGTTAAGGTGTTTGATGTGGAATTTACTGGATAGTTCCTCCCTCATTTTGTTATTGAGGTTCTTAGCATTGTCTGATACAATTACCTCTGGTTGTTCGTATCGACAAATGACATTATCTCTTATGAAAGCAATGATGACTTCTTTGGTAACCCTGGGGAAGGAGGCTGGTTCTACCCACTTGGTAAAGTAGTCGATCATGGTGAAGATGAAGCGATGTCCATTACTGGCTTTGGGCTCGATGGGCCCAATCACGTCCATTCCCCACATTGAGAAGGGCCAAGGTGAACTCATATTGTGGAGCTCCCGTGGAGGGGCGTGGATAGCATTCCTATGAATTTGGCATTGATAACATCTCCTGACGTGGTCATTGCAGTCATCTTTGAGAGATTGCCAGTAATGTCTTGTCCTGAGGATCTTCTTAACAAGGAGGGGGCACTCATGTGTGGGCCACAGACTCCACCATGGATCTCATCCATGAGTCTCTAAGATTGATCTTTGTCTAGGCATCTGAGGAGACCTAGTCCTGCATCTCTCTTGTAGAGTGCATCTTCGCTCAGGTAGAATTTCATAGCAAGTCGATGAATCCGCCTTTGCTCATTCAGGCTCGCCTCAACAGGTGTAGATCCATCTCATAGGTACTCCTTGATATGCTGATACCAAGGTTGTTGGATGGGAGGTAGTTCATCCGATACTTTTCCAACATAGTTCCCATAGGCTGGTGCCTTTTGCTGGGCTAAGGTGACGCTTGGCACGTGTTCCTTGTTAGGTATGTGAATCAAGGAGGCCAAAGTTGCTAATGCGTCCGCAAAGTCATTCCTATTACGAGGAATGTATATAAACGAGATTTCTTCGAACTCTGAAGCCATCTGTAAAACTTGCCGATGGTAAGGCAGCAATCGCAGCTCTTTGGTTTGATAGATTCCTATGGATTGTTTGATTATCAACTCTGAATCCCCAAAGACAGTTAATCGTCCGATACCCATTGAACGGGCAAGTTTTAGCCCCATGATACAGCCTTCATACTCAGCTATATTGTTGGTGCTGATAAACTGTAATTTGACGACGACGGGATACTGCTCCCCCCGTATAGGATACTAGAACTGCTCCAGCTCCAGAGCCTTCCATATTAACATCTCAATCAAAATACATCTTCCATGCTTGGCGTGTATCGTACTGATGTTGTTGCTGAATTGCCATAACCCCTTTATCTGAGAAGTATGTTTCCAAGGGTTTGAAGTCCCCTGAAAGTGCGGTGGCCAGTTGATCCGCAATTCCTTTACCTCTAATGGACTTTTGAGTCATGTAGACAATGTCAAATTATTGTAGGATCAGCTGCCATCTGGACAGCAGATAATTTAGTATGGGTTTACTGAATACATACTTGAGGGGATCCATGCGGGATATGAGATGGGTTGTGTGCCCATGGAGGTAATGTTGTAACATCATGGTAGCCTATGCTAAAGCACAACAAGTCCTCTCAATCTAAGTGTACTTATGTTCACTACTGCTGAATCTTTTGCTGAGGTAATAGATAGCTCGTTCTCGGCCTCTATCGTCTTTCTGGCCCATCATGCAGCCCATGGCATTGCCACTTATGGACAGGTACATGAACAGGCACTACTACAAAATAGTAAATAGACAACACGAAAAAAACGTTGTGGTTTCAGTCAGAAATACGTCGTGGTTAAGGGTGTCATCTATTTGACACCCTTACACAACGTTTTAAAAATATTGTAATTAAGCACAATACACAACGTTTTTTATGAAAAAAGCGTTGTAGATTTGTTTTTCAAAAATTAGCAGATGCTTAAAAACGTTGTAGAATGTATGATTCCACAATGTTTTTTGGATAAAAATGTTGTTGTTTAGCATATCAGACAACGTTTAGACATATTTACATAACGTTTTTAAAATGTTGTAGATTAAAAAAAAAAGAAAAAAAATTGTTCACCTACATTACCAATACACCTGCAATATGCTAATGCCTGAAAGATTAGCATATCGTAGCCTGAAAGATTAAAAGAGTTGTAACTTCAATCATTTATCAAAGCTTCCAAGTAATCCAACCACACACAATTCTTGTAAAATATTAAGTGATGATAAAATATCAAATAACTTATATGGTGTCTTAAACAAACAAAAATCAGATCTTAGTCCTTACAAAATCCCACTGCCAAATCCAACTAACATCTGTAAATATAAAATTTAATAGAGAACCTTGTGAGAAAGGCCAACATAACTAATCCAAACCAATAGCAAGAATCCTTGTGGTCTGTCAACTGCTGTAAATTCGTACCTATTAGCTTCAGCTGCAGCATCTGAGCATACAATAGCCTCCCCAAACTGTGAAAAGACAAATAAAACAATAAGCAGATCCGTAATGGCTAATACAGTGACACATTGATAACTAATGTCTCACCATGTATCCTGGAATAGGAAGAGAACAAACGGCCGGCAAAAATCCTTTGTGCAAGTGCCTCAGCAGATTTGAGCTCCTTTGAAACTTTTTTTCTCTTTCCTGTGACTCAAATCCATCACCAGTTAGTTCCTCAAAGAGCCTAGCAAAAAAAATTATCAGTCACTATCAGTCCCCCCATTACCAAAGAATTTCTTCCCCCATGAGATATATAAAAAAAAAATTCAACAAAGCAGAAGTTCCTAGTCCAATATTACCTTAATTATTGTTAACCAAATTGACTTCCCCTTCATAAGTATTGGGTTGAAAGTCGGTCACCAAATTGCAATAGTCAAACTTAAGCAAACTCAAACAATTGAATAAAAATTGAAGTCTAAAATAAGGTTTTTCCCAGTCAAAAAATAAAAACTCACCTTGCTGCAGCATGAGCAGTGTCAAATCCACCTGAAAAATAAAGCAAGAGAAAATTACAAACAGAACACCTAATACTGGTTGGTACAAGAATCAAACCCCTAATACTTGGGATGTTATCCATCTCACTTTATCCCTCCTAACTGAGCATTATGATTATTCTTTTGGTACTGCCTCTCCAATCAGTTGGTAGTAGAACTAGTCTTCAGGCAGACCCTCTCATACACAACACAACTAAAAGGAGATCGAAATGAATTACAATAAGATTTTGTATTTTTTAATAAGTAGGATATAAGTATATAACATGAGAAAACAATCAACTAATCAAATTAATTCACGAGAATGGGCTAGGAAAAAAAACGAATGAAA
This sequence comes from Panax notoginseng, assembly GCA_016801055.1. Taxonomy (NCBI): domain Eukaryota; kingdom Viridiplantae; phylum Streptophyta; class Magnoliopsida; order Apiales; family Araliaceae; genus Panax; species Panax notoginseng. Next base: position 7,604,922 of record CM029016.1, read on the forward strand.
CTTATTACCTTATGCGCAACAGTGTCATCAAAATCAACAAAGTATTGCTTGGCAAAAAATAATTAGTTTCTTAAAATCAGCATACGAGCACTTGAACAGAAAAATAGCTGCAAATGACAGAGAACCTAACCCAACTTACTTCTCAACAGAGTATGCCAGATTACTTTGCAATGGTTGGAATAAGTCTGCAACAAACATAAAAAGGAAAGTTTGAAGCTTACTCCTGTACCTTCCAACAAATGCTGGCCCGATATTGTTAGTAACTTTGAAGCTTCAAGTCCTCTTGTCAACTAGATAGGAAAAGGACTCGGCTGTATTTGATCAAATCACAACTTGTCATGCCAAAAATTAGAACATATGGTTTAGTTTGTATAAGATAGTTCAGTTTCTAATGGTTAATAAGAATTGTTTGTGTAGCTTGATAATGTACCTGGCCGGACATTAAAGTATGGGTAGTCTATCTCCTAAACTTAGGCTGGAATTGGCCTATGCCGTGGAAGGTCTGAGCAACCATGCTGGCGTCAACAAATTGTTTTATATAAAAAAAATTATGAGAGATAAGATATTGCCGAATCTCGGGTTTTAGACCTCTCAGAAACATCCTTGTCATTCGTTCCTCATTTTCGACCAAATGAGGTCCAAACCTGGATAACTCTGTAAACTTTGCCTCGTACTGGGACACCGTCATGTTGTTTTGTTCCAATCTGATAAACTCCACCTCCTTCATATGACGAATACTTTCAGGAAAGTACTTGTCATTGAACAGTTTTTGAAATGTTTCCCAGGACATGTTGAGTGCGTCAGGCTGGGTACGCTTCACAGACTCCCACCAGTAGTCTGCCTCACCGCGAAACATAAAAGTGGCGAATGGAACCTTCTGTTCCTCCGTGCATCCCAAGACATCAAATATCTTGGTAATTTGCTTGACCCACGTTTCTGCCATGATCGGATCCGGCTTTCCATTAAATTCTGGTGGTCCCAATTCTTTGAACTGCTTAGCTGTGACAAACCGCGCGTTGTTATCATTTTCACCCGTATTCTGCACTCGAGTCTCCCTCGTCTGATTTTGCATGAACTGCAAAAAGCTCCTAAACATTCCATCATTCATCGTTTGCTCGGTAACGTTGTTTACAGGAGGAATATTGCCTTCCTGTTGCACGTTCCCCTGGGTGGTGATCAAAGGTGTCTCCACGGTCTGATTTACTCCATTATTAATGTTCTCAGCTGCCATTCTTAAATACTGCCATAAAACAAGGGTTAATAGTCATGTCATATATTATCCCTATACTCTGACCGACCAAATAAACACCTAATAAACTTAGTCAGGTCATACTAGCGAAGGAATTCCCCGTCTCTCCCCTCCTAGTTCTTGTCTCACATCTCAGCCAGGGATCGTATCCCTAAGCACTGATACCAACTGTGACGCCCCCAAAATAGGTTTACAACACCCATTCTGAGTCGCCAAATACATGGTACAGAAAGCAAACTACAACTTCAATAATGCAATTGTCATGCAAAATACGACAACACATACTGTGAGTTTAAATAAAATATTATCTTCTGGACAATATCCACACTCAAATAAATCCTCATTACAATTATTCAAATACTATTTTACAAAAATAGTGAGGACTGCTAAAACATCTTTCTAGAACCATCACTCCATACCCCGACTAGATCCTGCTATGTTCTCACCTCCTGAGAAGAAAAATGGAACAAAAAGGAAAAGGGTGAGCTCAACTAGCCCAGTAAAAATATTATGACTAAGATAATATACAACAAATTATCGTTAGTCTTCAACAGGGAAAAATCTGATAGAATATAATCGACAACAAGTTTTAGATCAACAACTGCAGCGAAAACAGCAAACCATTAGAAGAGTCAAGTAGAGAAAGAATTCTACTATCTTCTAAGATTTAAAAGCCCATCATCAATATTTTATCCCTGTAACAACAATTAATAATCATCTTTATCCAAATATTCATCTTTGCACTACAGGCCAAAGATATTTATTTGTATCACCTGTCAGTCATGTTCATCTCAACACCTGTTCATCTTTGCACTACAAGCCAAAGATATTCATCAAGTAATCATACATCTTTGCACTACAGGCCAAAGATATTCAGTAATATCATCATTTAGGACTGAGGATGATGAAAAATATCTTAAAGAGAACGAATCCAGTGAGACAGAAGGACAAATATTAGGGATTCGTATAACAGTTTATCCAAGATCAATAATACTTCATAATAATTAATTGTGAAGCAGAATTCAAAAATAAAGATCAAAACATGGATACAATCAAAGATAGTAACCATAATAGACATCTTGGACAAAAAGGGAAATTTTTTATTTTTCAGTGAATAGTGCCGTATTCGTAAATAGTATCGTATACGTGAATAGTGTCGTATACGTGAATAGTAACCCCTACACAAAAAGTTTCAAATTTGATAAAAACTCATATCAATATTTCAGCATAATGATATTGAAGAAAATAATATCATTAAGAAGAAAATAATATCCCTTACCTCAAAATATCAGTACTTCTGGTCGGAATACCGGTATAAGGCTGAAAGAAACTTGCTCTAATGAATAGAAACTCTCAAAGTATCTAAATACTCACAAAATACATTCAATAATCTAGAGAGAGAAAGAGAGAAAACTTGTTTCTGGTGTGCTTTTCAATTCTAACTTAGCCCTCTATTTATAGGAAAATGTTAGCACGTCGAAGCAGACTTAACCTGCAACCTGATGGCTTTACCTGCTACTATTCCCACCCACCACATTTGAATAAAAATCTCAGCACATTTCTTCACCAACCAAGAGTGGGGCCCACCAATTCTAGAATTTTCCATCAAAATGATAAACTCCGAAAATTCAACAATTTCTGAACCAGTCATCTCATAAAATTCATAATAACTCATACGTTCATTTTTAACGGTTCAAAATTTGTGGACATATACTCAACTTATATATGTATAACATATCCAAAAATTACCACGATCCAACGGTCGGATTAAAAATTATAACCCCCGCAAAATATCTCAAAAACCCTAATTTTTAATACCTCCATTCCGACAAAAATACTGATAAAAACCTCAACATTAACTCCTTCATTTTTAACCACAAAAATATATCCCTCATTTATATCCACATAAAATAAATATTTCCTTATCATATGAATCAATAATTAATTATTCACAAATAATATTACAGAATCACATTTATGACAACCAGGCCGCTCCCAAGAAAGAAGGGGCTTTCCAATAAGGATTTCTCCTTACTGGCGCGCAATTAGATGACCAAACCTCTCCTTAGACAGAACTTTCTAGACATTGCCAATAATGTTATCTAATAATATTATTCAAATAATATGAATTATTGATCTAATAATGGAAAATACTATGCAGAAATAATTTTTGAAACAATAATAATATAAAATATCAATGCAACAATTATTGAATCAATAAAATAAAATATTGAACAATAACTACTGTAACAATTATTGAGTAGTGCCTTCTTACGTAAGAATCAATAATTGGTGCAATACCGTGTGCTACTGTATTTTAACCACCGGGTATTCCAACAGTATTAACGGTAACAACTACGCCGTTATTTATAAATAACGTATACTTGTCATTTTTTTCATCCAATCGCTTTCCGTTATGGGGCCCACACAAGGCTGCGCCGTCGTACGAATATTCCCCGACAGCAAGAATATTCTACGACCAAACGAATATTCCCCGACAAAATGAATATTTTATAACCACTTGTTTATTTTGTAAAATTTACACATTTCACCCATAACCAAAGTATTATATCAAATTAACCCCTAATTATTCACAATAATATTTAGAGAAAATTTGATTTTATTCATTAATAAGTTGGGATCTTACAATGATGATGGCGTTCGTTTTGGGTTAAGGTATAGTACTGTAAATGAGGCAGCGGTTGCGATGGCTTCCACTAGTCGTGAGCCTCCCCAACCTATCTTTGTTGATATTGAGTCATCTACTCTGCGCGATGATTGTGTTAGTCTTGATGCTAAGGACACTTTATCTGATGTGAGCTCGAGTCTTGCTGTGGGTGATACAGCAATTTCTTCAAACCTTCATATGCCTGCTCCTCATAATAAGTCTGAAGATATTGATGAGACTCTTATTTCCCAGAGGGGGAATCATTCTGAAACTATTGGTGATGTTCATCCTCCCCAGAAAGATTCTACCTAGTTGGTGATTGCTCGGGAGGGCATTGTTGATAGTACTTTGGGTGGGTTGAATGACATTCCCCTTTCTGTGGCATCTCCTGACTCCTTCTCCATTGACTATATTGTGAGTATTCTTCTTTAGTCAACGTATGATTTATCTTAAATTTCCTTTTCTTCTTCTTTTTTTATAATACATTGTGATTTGATATTTTATTTTCAGAGCGAGAAAATGAAAGATTTGCCTTTGCCTGTTGAGGCACTCACTTTATTTGACGCTCTACATCCGGATGTTGCCCACTCGCCATATAGTGACCTTGGTTATCCTCCAAGTGACCAAGGTTTCGAGGAATCATCAGCCATACAGCATCTTTCTGCTCCTCCATCCCTTGACTCGACAAATTCAATGGTGGCTTCTAAAGTAGCTGTTACCAGAGCTTCCTTCAATCAAAATGGGGATCTTGTTTCATGGAGGGGTTTCCAAATAGCAGCTTCTAGTCAAGAAATTCTGGAGCGTCTCTTATCTCGGTTCCCGCAGATACTTGACCGATTTATTATTAAGTCGCTTCCCTCCCAAACCTTCTTCCTAGATCAGCTTGCAGGCCTTGTTCTTCGGTTGCACCATCTTTCTTTATATTCATTGCGAGTCGAGAAACTGAAGGAGTTTAGTGATGATGTAGACGACCTTGCAGCCGTGGGTATTGATATATATGTCTCCTTTTCGTACTAGGCTGGATCTTCTCGAGTCAAGATTTAATCTTGTTGCACTACGTTCGGAGGTTGCTGTTCTTAAGTGTGAAGATGAATCCTTTTCAGTGCAGCTTTTTGAGCTTGACGAAGCCATAAACGAATTGAAGATTCAATCTAAAAGTTTAGAGGACCAACTTCGTAATCTAAATGCCAAATTTCAGGATATAGAGTGCCAGCGACGGGACTTAGAAGCAACTACCCAACAAGTTAGGGAGCTGAAAGCTGCAAATCTTAAGGTTTGAGATGCGGCCATTGCTGACTTGGAAGCTTTAACTATGCCTCCTCTTCAGTTTGATATGTCTTGGCCTTTAGATCACAACTTGTTGTAGTAGTTTTTTTTTTGATTTCCTGTTTCAGAAACTCATTTACACATATTTCATTTATCAGAACGTGGTTTCTTTAACCTTGTTAATTGCCTTTAAGTTGAATGATTCCTTAAAACTCAATATTTATCATTGAATCTCAAGTTATTCAAATTAATATTCCAAGACAACAATAGGTATTATAAGAAAATATGAATTTTGTCAAAAATATATATATTTTTCACAAACTAACACTTGAATTTATACTCTCTTTTTTTAAAGAAGATTAAAACATTCAAGCATAAGTGAAAGTTTGTCAATTTATTGATAATAAAAATTACTTTTAACGAAAAGCATAACGTTTCATATAATAAATCTTACTTTTATCGAAGAAAGCAAAACGTTTGCCACTTTTAGAGATAAAGTATAACTTTCTTGCTTTTGTCAAATAAAGCATAACGTTCTCCACTTTTAAAGATAAAGTGTAACTTTCGAGTCTGAGGGCTTATACTCAGGTGCCTCAGTCACTTTTGAAGTTGAAAGTGTAACTTTCGAGAGCTGTTAGTCCTGCCTCGCTCACTTTTGAAGTTGAAAGTGTAACTTCCGAGGGCTATTAGTCAGGTACCTCAATCACTTTTGAAGTTGAAAGTGTAACTTTCGAGGGCTGTGACTCAGGTGTCTCGATTACTTTTGAAGTTGAAAGTATAACTTTTGTGATGCTCTTCTCATGTATAATATTTCTTTACCCATTTCAAGTTTAATGGGCCTGAGACAGCATCTGATCCCACACGAGATATCTTGCAATACCCGCTTTCGGAGATCTCTCGTACCCTATACGGGCATTCCCATTTGGGGTAAAATTTGGTGGTTGGTGTCCCCCTCATAACTTGAGTTGCCGTTTTGAGCACCAGGTCTCCCACCAGAATTTGTCGTGGTACCATCGCGGTATTGTATTGTCGTCGCAGTCTTTCGTGGTACCGTTTAAGCTTTTCTTTAGCCTTGTCTCGGAAGTCGGCTAAGGCCTCTAGGGCGGCTGGTCGGCTTTCTTCCTCGACTAAGCTTCGAAGTCTCATTCGAGCCGAAGGTATTTTTATTTCAGCGGGCAAGATAGCTTCTTCACCATAAACCAAAGCATATGGGGTCTCGCCGCCTGTAGGCCTCCTTTTTGAAGTTCGATATGCCCATAACGCTATTGGTAATTGTTCTGCCCATGTCTTTGGATGATCGTCTAGGGTTTTTGATAAAAATTTTATCAAGGTTTTGTTTGTAGCCTCTGCTTGTCCGTTGCCTTTCGGGTAGTAGGGTGATGATTTGTAATGTTTCGCCCTGTATCTTTCCATCATATTTTTGACATCCCTATTGATGAGAGGAGTTCCATTATCCGACAAAATGATTTTCGGGATCCCGAAACGGCAAATGATGTGCTCCATGATAAAATTGGCCACTGCTGGTCCCGTGGCCTTCTTCAAGGGTATTGCCTCCACCCACTTTGTGTACATCTCGGTGGCACTTAAAATCCATATGTTACCCTTGGAATTAGGGTGAACAGGACCTATAAGATCCATTCCCCATGTATGAAAGGGTCATGGTGTTGCCAAGGTTCGCAAATCCACGGCGGGAGCATGGATCAAGTTTCATGAATTTGACAAATGTGGCACTTTTTAACAAATTCTAGACAATCTCGCTCCATCTTTGGCCAGTAGTAACCATGATCGATAAGTTATTTGTACAACTTGGCTCCCCCTTGATGTTCATCCTTGTGCATTTGGTAAACCAAATCTTTGGCTTCACCTAGTTCTAGACACCATAGGGGCTTGCCATTGAATCCCCTTCTAAACAATTCTCCATTCTGCAAGAAGAAACGTTGTGACTTCCTCTTGATTATAATTACGTCCTTCTTTTCGGTCGGAAGAGTCCCGCTTTGTAAGAACTCCACATAAGGGATTCACCAATCCACTATGTCTTCAATGAAGGCGCATTCATCCTCTCCAGGGTATTATTGGCATGAAACACATTGGCGTTGTAGGGCATCTGCTTCCTTCTTCATTTTAGGCCAATAATACCCTTGACGCTGCAGCCTACGATACAAGCCTATGTCTGCCAATTCGCAGTTCTCGTCATGCACCTGTTGTAAGACTCTATCTGCTTCCTGCCTCCTGCCTCCCTAAGCATCGTGTCAATACACCGTCTACTTCTTTGTGATACAAGAAACCTTTGATGATGTTGTACTTCTGTAACTTCACGGTAGGTATTGTTCCCTCCTTTGTTTGCAATTGATGGGAGATGTCATATCGCCAATCATCTATCATGTCTTTGGGGAACAAAATTAGCACCGTGGTTGGGAGGGTTCTCTTCATTACCTTTACATTCAAATCCTCACCTTGGACATAGACTCGAGACGCTACTGTTGCTAGTGCATCAGGTTGTTTATTCTGTCCTCTTGGCACATATTCAATCACCACCTTCTTGAAAGCCTCCATCACCTTTTGTGCTACAGTTCGATATGACGCCAAGATAGGTTCCTTCACTCCGAATTGGCCTCTTATCTGTTGCACTATGAGGTTTGAATCTCCCTTTACTTTAAGATGTTTGGCTCCCAATTTTTGAGCCCCCAACAATCCTAGTATGAACACCTCATATTCTGCTTCATTGTTTGTGCAAGGGAAATCCAATTTGTATGACAAGGCCACTTCATTTCCTTCTTTGGTGGTCAACACCACTCCTGCTCCGCCTTTACCTTCTGCAGATGATCCATCAAAAGCCAAACTCCACCATTCTGGGTCCTCATCCATCAACTCGATTGATTCTACTTCTCCACCCGGAAGATCCTCAGAAGGGGGTTCATATTCTCCGTTTGGAAATTGAGCCAGCAGGTCTGCCAAGGCTTGACATTGGATTGCCTTCGGTGTTACACACTTGATGGTATATTCTGAAAGAATCATCATCCATCTGGCAGGTCTTCCTATTAATGCTGGCTTAGTTAATAGATATCTGATTGGAACAGTTCTTGTTGCAAGCTTTACTTCGTGTGCTAAAAAATAATGCCGCATTTTCTGCGCAATGAACACCAATGCTAGGCAATGCCTCTCCACCTGTGAATACCTAGTTTTCGGTCCTCTGATTATCCGGCTAATGTAATACACAGGTTTTTCTTCTCTATCCACCTCCTACGTGATCAATCCACTTATAGACTTCTTGGTAGATGTAATGTACAACTGCAACGGCGTTCCCCTTTGCGGCACCACCATCGTTTGTGCTGAAGCTAAAATTCTTTTCACCTTCTCAAAGGCCTGTTGTTGGTCTTTCCCCCAGTCCCATTGTGCCTTTCCTTTCAGCAATTTACCGAAAGGTTCTGTGACTTCGACTAATGTTGGCATGAATCTTCTCATGTATGAAACTTTCCCTAAGAAGCTCTTCAACTGTTTCTGCGTTTTTGGAGGGGGCATCTCTGTGATTGCTTTCGCCTTGCTTGGGTCCACCTCTAAGCCTCTGTTGTGTACTAAGAAGCCCAAGAATTTTCCCGCCGTCATTCCAAAGGCGCACTTCTTCGGATTCATCCTCAATTTGTACCTTCGACATCGCTCAAACACATTCCCCAAGTCCTCCACATGAGTTGTTGCCTTCTTGGATTTCACTACTATGTCGTCCACGTAGTCCTCCACTATATCATGAATCATGTCATGAAATATAGCGTGCATTTCCCTTTGATTAGTTGCCCCCACATTCTTCAACCCGAATGGCATTACTACATAGTAGAAATTCCCAAACGGAGTGCGAAAGGCTGTCAACTCTGCATCTTCTACGGACATCTTTATCTGATTGTAACCCACAAACCCGTCCATGAATGACATCATCTCATGATTAGCCGTTGCATCTACCAAAGTGTCTATGTTGGGTAATGGATACATGTCCTTTGGGCATGCCTTGTTCAAGTCTCTAAAATCTACACATTCGTTGTGACGCCCCCAAAATTAGGTAAATATCACCCATCTTGGGTCGTCAGATACATGGTACAGAATACAAATACAACTTACTAATACAACTGTCGTGTACAATACGACAAAACATAACTGTGAGTTTGAATACAATTATTGTCTACTAGAGACTATACAAACTCAAAAGGAGTCCTCATTACAATTATTGTCACACTATTTAATAGAATAGTGAGGACTACTAATACTATCATCTGGTCCATCACTCCGTTCCCCGACTCGTCCCAGCTATATTCTCATTTCCTGAAGAGAACAGTGAAAGAAAGGGTAAGCTCAACTAGCCCAGTAAGAAATATTATGACTAAGATAATGCAGAATAAATTATCATTAGCCTTCAACAGTGTTAAACTGATAAAATATAATGAACATCAAGTTTAACTGCAGCGGAACAAGTAATCCATTAAAAGAGTCAAGTAAAAAATAAAATCTACTATCTTCTATGATTTAAAAGGTTTTTCAACACTGTTATCGCTGGGACTCAGCTTAATAAAATAATCCACATCATCGAATCACCCTTGTACTACAGCCAAAGATATTCGTGTATTCATTAATAGTCATGATTATGCCAACAACTGTCCATCAATGCATTACGGGCCAATGAGAACTTTTACCACATCATTTGTAACATTACGGTCATGATTATACCGAATAATCCCTGGTCATAATCATACCAAGTCCATCTATGCACTACAGGCCACAGATGACTTTCAACATTTTATAAACATGAGGATGATGACAATGATATAAGAATTCAATAAAACAAGTTCAAGAATTAATTTATCCAAGAATTAACAACGTCTAAATTGTCAACATGATACTGCTTTGTGGAGTAAAATTCAAGAATGCTTAGAATAATATTTTCATGAAAAGATACTGGATGAAACGCAATTATCAAGGATATTCCACTAATTTCATGGAGTATAGAAGTTAAAACTTAACCAACTGAGTATAATAAAGAATGGAATAACAAAAGAAATCACCCGGCATGCGATAGACCGCACAGACAGGTTATTCTAACAGAATAATAAATAATGGAATCAGGTCCGGCGTAAACGCACAGACGGGATATTCCGACAGAATAATAAATAATGGAACCAGGTCCGGTGTAAAATACACAGACAGGATATTCTGACAAAATAATAAATAATGGAACCAGGTCCGGTGTAAAACACACAGACAGGATGTTCCAACAGAATAATAACAAGACGGAACCAGGTCCGGTGTAAAACACACAGACAGGATGTTCCAACAGAATAATAATAAAAACGGAACCAGGTCCGGTGTAAAACACACAGACAGGATGTTCCAACACAATAATAATAAAAACGGAATCAGGTCCGGTGTAAAACACACAGACAGGATGTTCCAACAGAATAATAACAAGACGGAACCAGGTCCGGTGTAAAACACACAGACAGGATGTTCCAACAGAATAATAATAAAAACAGAACCAGGTCCGGTGTAAAACACACAGACAGGATGTTCCAACAGAATAATAATAAAAACGGAACCAGGTTCGGTGTAAAACACACAGACAGGATTTTCACAAGTAAAAATTATAAAAAAAAATTGGACCCCATATAAAAGTATTCCATCACATGAAAACAACTAGGAATAGTTGATATTTGTTCTAAATGCTTTTACTTCTGGGGCCCACTGTTGAAGTATTGAATTTATGTCAAACATATCTTTAGTTTGACTGCCTTAACTTGTGGGAATGTACTTAAGACATTCTTTTGAAAACAGAGGTAGTAGACCGCGTATACAGGTTATTTCCACAGAATAATAAGAAATGGAATAACAAAAGTTCTCTTCATGAATAAGAAAGAATAACACCCCTTACCGTTTTAAAGAAGAGCTGAAATAAGGAAGTAGTTAAGTAGCAGAATATTCTTCTTCTCTCTCTCTATAGTTTCTCTCTATAGTTTCTCTCTCTAGAGTTCAGTGAATTCGTAAGAAATAATGAAGGAATGAGCTGCTATTTATAGAAAAATGGAATGCATAGTAACTAATCCATGAACGGTCCAGATTGATTACTTTAATCTTACGGTCCATATTTAAAGAAAAATCTTTTAAATAAAATATAATATATTCTATTTATAGAATAACTTTAATAAAGTATTCTGTTTTATATAAAAAGATGTTTCTATTTTATTACGTTAATAATACGAATAAAACAAAACTTCATTATCGCTAAATAATTCATATTATTAACTGACAATAATTGAATCAAACTGAGTGACTTCTCACATAAGCATTAATAATCAATACCGTGTGCTACTATGCAACCACACATATTACTGTACTTTTACTACCGAGTAGTTCATCAGTATCAATGGTAAAACTTTCGCCGTTATTTTTAATAAGATATTTTTGTCGTTTTCTCAATCCGACAATAATTCTGTTGTGGGGTCCACCAATGATTGTGTCGTTGTACGAATATTCCCTGTTAAAACGAATATTCTCCGACCAATCGAATATTATATAACAACTTGCGCACTTTGCAAAATTTATAAATATTACCCACAACTATAACATTATATCAAATTAACTCCATAATATTCAAAAATGATATTTATAGAAAATTCATCTTTATTTATAAAAGTTGGGGTCTTATAACCTCCCCTTCTTATGAAATTTTGCCCTCGAAATTAGGGTACGTACCTGGTATGTCGAAGAGGTAAGGATACATTGATTTCATTTCAGATTCTAACTCCCAAGTCATTTCCTCAACATCGTGGTTTCTCCACAAAACTTTGACTTGAGGTATAACCTTGAAGCGTAGAATATGTTCCTTCTTATCCAAGATTTGAACAGGAACTTCTTCATACGTCAAATCTTCTGCTATTTCGTCCGGTTCTAACTCAATAATGTGGTTCAGGTCTTCCACATATTTACGTAACATGGATATGTGAAAAACGTTATGAACACGAGACATACTTGGCGGTAAAGCGAGTCTATAAGCCACAGTTCCTACTCGATCGAGGATTAAAAATAGACCGATGAATCGAGGATTGAGCTTTTCTCTCTTTTTAAATCTCGTAACTCCTTTCCATGGAGCAACACGTAAAAACACATGATCTCCTATATCAAATTCCACGTCCTTTCGATGAAGATCAGCATAACTCTTTTGTCGATCTTGTGAGGTTTTTATACGTTGTCGGATCGCTTGAATCTTTTCTGTAGTCATACGTACCAACTCCGGTCCCAACAACGTTGCTTCACCCACCTCATCCCAGCATACTGGAGAACGACATTTTCTTCCATACAATGCTTTGAATGGATCCATGCCAATACTTGCTTGATAACTGTTGCTGTAGGAAAACTCCACCAATGGTAAGAACTTGTCCCAACTTCCCTTGAAGTCAAGGACACAGAGTCTTAATAAATCTTCTAGAGTTTGAATAGTCCTCTCTGATTGTTCGTCCGTCTGGGGATGATATGCCGAACTAAATCGTAAATTCGTGCCCATAGCTTTTTGTAAACTAACCTAAAATCGTGAAGTGAATCTTGGGTCTCGATCAGAAACTATGGATACTGGCATACCATACAGTCTTACAATCTCGTTTATGTACATACGAGCAAGACGTTCAAGTGTATAAGTTTCTCGTATCGGTAAGAAATGAGCAGACTTGGTCAATCTATCAACAATGACCCAAATCGCATCTATACCTTGAGAAACCTTAGGAAGACCGGTAACGAAATCCATGGTAATGTGCTCCCACTTCTATTTTGGAATTTCAAGTGGTTACAATGGACCTTTTGGTACTTGATGCTCCGCTTTGACTCGTTGACAAGTTAGACACCTTGAGATAAACAACGCTATCTCTCTCTTCATATTGCTCCACCAAAATGTATGACGAAGATCATGATACATTTTGGTACTTCCAAGATGGATTGCAAACGGTGTGTTGTGCGCCTCCATCATGATTTCATACTTTAAATCAGGTTTGTTAGGAACACAAAGTCTGGAGTTGACTCGAAGTATTCCTTCTTCATCGATTCTTGCTTCCGGCATAACACCTTCTTGCACTTTCTTCCTCATACGCATCAGGTCCAGGTCTATAGCTTGAGCAGTTTTTACTTTATCGATTAAAGTTGGTTCTATTCGTATATTCGCCATCATCACATGGGTCCCTGGAGTCTTTAACTCTATCTCCATCCTTTGCAAGTCACACAAAATGGGCCTTTGTGTTGGCAATGTCGCACTCGTACTTGCATATGATCTTCTACTCAATGCGTCAGCTACCACGTTCGCTTTTCCAAGATGGTATTGAATGGTATGATCATAATCTTTCAACAGTTCAAGCCAACGTCGTTGTCGCATGTTGAGTTCCTTTTGAGTGAAGAAATATTTGAGGCTTTTATGATCCGTAAAGATCTCCACCTTCTCCCCATACAAGTAATGCCTCCAAATTTTAAGTGCAAAGACAACAGCTACCAACTCTAGATCATGAGTAGGATAATTCCTCTCATATTCCTTGAGTTGTCTTGATGCATAGGCTATGACTTTTCCATGTTGCATGAGAACGCAACCCAACCCTTTGCTCGAAGCATCACTGTAGATGACAAATCCCTCCGAGCCAGATGGTATTGTTAGAACAGGTGCTGAAATGAGTCTCCTCTTGAGTTCTTGAAAACTCTTCTCACATTCTTCGCTTCAACCAAACTTTGTATCTTTCCGAGTCAGCTGAGTTAATGGAGTAGCGATTCGAGAAAATCCTTCTACGAATCTCTGATAATAACCAGCTAAACCAAGAAAGCTACAAACTTCGGTCACTGATTTAGGTTGCTCCCAGCTTTGAATAGCTTCAATCTTTACCGGGTCAACAGATATTCCACGACTTGATACTACGTGCCCAAGGAATGCTACTTCCTCCAGCCAGAACTCGCATTTCTTCAACTTGGCATAAAGCTTGTATTCACGAAGCTTTTGGAGTACCAGCCTCAAGTGTTGCTCATGATCTTCACGGCTTTTGGAATAAATAAGGATGTCATCAATAAAGACGACCACAAAGTGATCTAAATAGTCCTTAAATACCTGGTTCATCATATTTATGAAGGCAGCAGGAGCATTAGTCAATCCAAAGGACATGACTAGGAATTCATAATGCCCGTACCGAGTTCTGAAAGCCGTCTTTGGAATATCCTCAGTTCTAACCTTCAGCTGATGATATCCAGAACGAAGATCGATCTTTGAAAAGAATTGTGCTCCTTGCAATTGGTCAAACAGATCATCAATACGTGGCAATGGGTACCTATTTTTGATGGTGACATGATTCAACTCCCGATAATTAATACAAAGTCGCATACTTCCATCTTTCTTCTTCACGAATAGAACAGGAGCACCCCAAGGAGAAGTACTAGGACGAATAAAGCCAATGTCTAACAATTCCTGCAGTTGGATCTTTAACTCCTGAAGTTCAATAGGAGCCAATCGATATGGGGCTTTGGAAATAGGTTTTGTACCAGGTTCAAGGTCGATACAAAATTTAATTTCACGCTCTGGGGGTAGGCCAGGAAGTTCTTCAGGGAATACATCAGGAAATTTATTAACAATAGAAATATCATTCAAAACTGACGTATTTTTGTTTAGATCCGTGACATGAGCTAAGAAAGCTTGACATCCGTTTTTCAATAAACGAATAGCTTTATGGTTTGAGATGACAACGATTGATTTTAATGGTTTGGTTGCTTGAATTCGCATAATAAGTCGATTAGGAATATGAAAGCTAACAACCTTACGAAAACAATCAATTTTTGCATGATGAGTAGTTAACCAATCAATCCCTAGAATCAAGTCAAAAGCAAATATTTTTAATGAAATAAGATCGACAGGTAATGTGTGGGTACCAACTTGAACCAAACAAGACTTATAAACCGTGGATGTAATGAAGGTTTCTCTCAATGGAGTTTCAACAGATAAGTCAAAGTCTAATTTCTCCGGAGTCAAATTTAATCGATGAGCGCAAGTAGGAGAAATAAAAGAATGGGTAGAACCGGTATCAAATAAAGTATAGACTTCGTTAGAGTTTATGATAAGCTTACCCGTGATGACTTCATTCGGATTCCTTACTTTCTGGGAGGTCACAACAAACGTTCTCCCTTGCACTACCGGTTTTGACTTTTTTGGGACGGCCTTTGGTGCCTCCATCCTGGCTGAACTTGTTTTTGGTAAACGACAAAATCGAGCTAAATGACCTTCTCTTCCATAATTATAACATACTTTAGACGGCATCGCGCAGTTTGGACTGATGTTCCCCTCCCCTCCGCATTTGAAACATATAATAGGTGGTCGTTCTCCTTCCTTAACAACGGATGCTGGTGCTGACGTCTTTCCAACATTGTTGAATCTCCTCTTCTTGAAATGACCATTCTTATTGTTTTGGCCCTGATTACTACCGAAGTGGTTATCATTTCTGGCCTATTGATTCCCTCCACGCTTGTTGTCACCGCTTCGATGACTGCTCTCACTAGTATTATCATTTTGCCGACTGCTCTATTTTGGTTGCATTGACTTATTATCGCGCTCCACTAACTGAGCCCTATTCACAACATCTGAATACAAACACAGTTTATGAGAAATAAGATGTTGGCGTATCTCAGGTTTCAAACCTCGCAAAAATATTCGCGTCATTCGCTCTTCATTATCCACCAAGTGGGACGCAAACCGGGACAACTCAGCAAATTTATCCTCATACTGCGACACGGTCATATTATTCTGCTCTAATTTGATGAACTCCACCTCCTTCATGTGACGAACACTTTCGGAAAAGTATTTGTCATTGAACAGCTCTTGGAACTTCTCCCAAGACATCTTCAGTGCTGCAGGTTGAGTACGCTTAATAGATTCCCACCAGTAATCTGCATCCCCTTGCAACATAAAGGCGGTAAAGGGAACCTTTTGCTCCTCAGAGCATCCCAAGACATCAAATATCTTGGTGATCTGCTTTATCCATGTTTCCGCTATAAGTGGTTTTGGCTCTCCCTTAAACTCCGATGGTCCCAGCTCCTTGAACTGTTTAGCGGTGACCGTCCGAGAGTTTTCAGTGTTTCCACCTACATTTTGAACAGGAGCCGCTCTCGCTTGCTGTTGCATGAACTGCATAAAGCTTCTGAATATTTCATCATTCATCATTTGGTCAGTATTGTTGTTTGCATGAGGATTGTCGCCTTCTTGATGCACATTATCCCGATTATTGATATGTGGGGAATCTACAGTCGCCTGTGCTCCATTGCTATTCTCAACATTCTCGGATGCCATTTTCAGATACTGCCACAAAATAAAAGTTAATTGATATGTCATATATTATCCTTATATTCTGATCGACCAATTAAATACCATGCAAATAAACTTTAGGTAGGTCATACTGGCGAAGGAATTCCCCGTCTCTCCTCTCCTAGTTCTATTCTCACATCTTAGCCAAGGATCATATCCCTAAGCTCTGATACCAACTATGACGCCCCCAAAATTAGGTATACATCACCCATCTTGGGTCGTCAGATACATGGTACAGAATACAAATATAACTTACTAATACAACTGTCGTGTACAATACGACAAAATATAACTGTGAGTTTGAATACAATTATTGTCTACTAGAGACTATACAAACTCAAAATAAGCCCTTATTATAATTATTGCCACACTAATTAATAGAATTGTGAGGACTACTAATACTATCATCTGGTCCATCACTCCGTTCCCCAACTCATCCCAGCTATATTCTCATTTCCTGAAGAGAACTGTGACGCCCCCAAAATAGGTCCAATCCATCCAACCCATTTTGAGTCGCCAAATACATGGTACAGAAAATAACTACAACTTTAATAATATAATTGTCGTGCAAAATACGACAACACATACTGTGAGTTTAAATACAAATATTGTCCTCTGGACAATATTCACACTCAAATAAATCCTCATTACAATTATTCAAACACTATTTTACAGAAATAGTGAGGACTGCTAAAATATCTTTCTAGAACCATCACTCCATACCCCGACTAGATCCTGCTATGTTCTCACCTCCTGAGAAGAAAAATGGAACAAAAAGGAAAAGGGTGAGCTCAACTAGCCCAGTAATGAAACATCAAACCATTAGAAGAGTCAAGTAGAGAAAGAATTCTACTATCTTCTAAGATTTAAAAGTTCATCATCAATATTTTATCCCTGTAACATCAATCAATATACATCTTGAATCAAATATTCATCTTTGCACTACAGGCCAAAGATATTCATTTGTATCACCTGTCAGTCATGTTCATCTCAACACCTGTTCATCTTTGCACTACAGGCCAAAGATATTCATCAAGTAATCATACATCTTTGCACTACATGCCAAAGATATTCAGTAATATCATCATTTAGGACTGAGGATGATGAAAAATATCTTAAAGAGAACGAATCCAATGAGACAGAAGGACAAATAGTAGGGATTCGTATAACAGTTTATCCAAGATCAATAATACTTCATAATAATCAATTGTGAAGCAGAATTCAAAAATAAAGATCAAAATATGGATACAATCAAAGATAGTAACCATAATAGACATCTTGGACAAAAAGAGAAAATTTTATTTTTCGGTGAATAGTGCCGTATTCGTGAATAGTGCCGTATACGTGAATAGTGCCGTATACGTGAATAGTAACCCCGACACAAAAAGTTCCAAATTTGATAAAAACTCATCAATATCTCAGCATAATGATATTGAAGAAAATAATATCATTTAAGAAGAAAATAATGTCCCTTACCTCAAGATATCAGTACTTCTGGTCGGAATACCGGTATAAGGCTGAAAGAAACTTGCTCTGATGAATAGAAACTCTCAAAGTATCTAAATACTCACAAAATACACTCAATAATCTAGAGAGAGAAAGTGAGAAAACTTGTTTCTGGTGTGATTTTCAATTCTAACTTAGCCCTCTATTTATAGGAAAATTTTAGTAGGTTTGACCTGCAACCTGATAGCTTTACCTGCTACTATTCCCACCCACCACATTTGAAATATAATTCAGCACATTTCTTCACCAACCACAAGTGGGTCCCACTAATTCTAGAATTTTCCATCAAAATGATAAACTCCGAAAATTCAACAATTTCTGAACCAGTCATCTCGTAAAATTCATAATAAATCATACGTTCATTTTTAACGGTTCAAAATTTGTGGACATATACTCAACTTATATATGTATAACATATCCAAAAATTACCACGATCCAACGGCCGGATTAAAAATTATAACCCCCGCAAAATATCTCAAAAATCCTGATTTTTAATACCTCCATTCCGACAAAAATACTGATAAAAACCTCAACATTAACTCCTTCATTTTTAACCACAAAAATATATCCCTCATTTATATCCACATAAAATAAATATTTCCTTATCATATGAATCAATAATTAATTATTCACAAATAATATTACAGAATCACATTTATGACAACCAGGCCGTTCCCAGGAAAGAGGGGGCTTTCCAATAAGGATTTCTCCTTACTGGCGCGCAATTAGATGACCAAACCTCTCCTTAGACAGAACTTTCTAGACATTGCCAATAATGTTATCTAATAATATTATTCAAATAATATGAATTATTGATCTGATAATGGAAAATACTATGCAGAAATAATTTTTGAAACAATAATAATATAAAATATCAATGCAACAATTATTGAATCAATAAAATAAAATATTGAACAATAACTACTGTAACAATTATTGAGTAGTGCATTCTTACGTAAGAATCAATAATTGGTGCAATACCGTGTGCTACTGTATTTTAACCACCGGGTATTCCAACAGTATTAACGGTAACAACTACGCCGTTATTTATAAATAACGTATACTTGTCGTTTTCTTCATCCAATCGCTTTCCGTTATGGGGCCCACACAAGGCTGCGCCGTCGTACGAATATTCCCCGACAGCAAGAATATTCTACGACCAAACGAATATTCCCCGACAAAATGAATATTTTATAACCACTTGTTTATTTTGTAAAATTTATACATTTCACCCATAACCAAAGTATTATATCAAATTAACCCCTTATTATTCACAATAATATTTAGAGAAAATTTGATTTTATTCATTAATAAGTTGGGATCTTACAACCTCCCCTTCTTATAAAATTTCGTCCTCGAAATTGACGTACGTACCTGAAGTTTCAAAAAGGTGAGGATACCTCGCTTTCATTTCTGATTCCAACTCCCAGGTCATTTTTTCAATAGCATGGTTTCTCCACAAAACCTTAACTTGTGGTATAACCTTCGTGCGTAGAACATGCTCTTTCATATCCAAGATCTTAACAGGTACCTCCTCGTACGTTAAATCTTCAGCTATCTCGTCTGGTTCTAACTCAATAATGTGGTTCGGGTCTTTAACATATTTACGAAGCATAGATATGTGTAAAACATTATGAACACGAGACATGCTTGGAGATAATACGAGTCTATATGCCACATTTCCTATTCGCTCAAGAATCTCAAATGGACCAATAAATCTTGGATTGAGCTTTTCTCTCTTCCCAAATCTTGTAACTCCCTTCCATGGTGCAACACGTAATAATACATGATCCCCAATATTAAATTCCACATTCTTCCGATGAAGATCCGCATAACTCTTTTGTCGATCCTGTGCCATTTGTATACGTTGTCGAATCGTTTGGATCTTCTCTGTAGTAATGCGTACCAACTCTGGTCCCAACAATGTTGCTTCACCCACCTCGTCCCAGCATACTGGAGAACGACATTTTCTTCCATACAACGCCTCGAATGGAGCCACACCTATGCTCGCCTGATAACTGTTATTGTAGGAGAATTCCACCAATGGTAGGTACTTATCCCAACTCCCTTTGAGATCTAGGACACAAAGTCTTAATAGATCTTCAAGAGTTTGAATAGTCCTCTCTGATTGTCCGTCCGTTTGAGGATGGTATGCCGAACTGAATCGTAAATCTGTGCCCATAGCTTTCTGCAAGTTAACCCAAAATCGTGAAGTGAATCTTGGGTCACGATCCGAAACTATGGATATTGGCATGCCATGCAATCTCACAATCTCGTTCACGTACATACTAGCAAGACGTTCAAGGGAATAAGTCTCACGTATCGGTAAAAAATGAGCGAACTTGGTTAATCTATCAATAATAACCCAAATCGCATCTATACCTTGAGAAACCTTAGGAAGACCCGTAACAAAATCCATAGTAATGTGTTCCCACTTCTATTTTGGAATCTCAAGTGGTTGCAATGGACCCTTTGGTACTTGATGCTCCGCTTTTACACGTTGACAAGTTAAACATCTCGAGATAAACTCCGCGATCTCTCTTTTCATATTGCTCCACCAAAATTTGTGTCGAAGATCGTGATACATTTTGGTACTCCCAGGATGGATTGCAAACGGTGTGTTGTGTGCCTCCATCATTATTCTATGCTTCAAGTCAAAATCGTTAGGAACACAAAGTCTGGAGTTGACTCGAAGTATTCCTTCTTCATCGATTCTTGCTTCTGGAATAGCACCTTCTTGCACTTTCTTCTTCATACGCATCAGCTCCATGTCCGTAGCTTGAGCAGCTTTAACTTTATCGATTAAAGTCAGTTCTACTCGTATATTTGATATTATCATGTGGGTACTTGGAGCATTCATCTCTATCTCCATCCTTTACAAGTCATACAAAATGGGCCTTTGTGTTAACAACATTGCACTCGTACCCGCATATAATCTTCTACTCAATGCGTCAGCTACTACGTTTGCTTTTCCAGGATGATATTGGATGGTATGATCGTAATCTTTCAACAGCTCAAGCTAACGTCGTTGCCGCATGTTGAGTTCCTTTTGGGTGAAGAAATATTTGAGGCTTTTTTGATCCGTATAGATCTCCACTTTCTCCCCATACAGGTAGTGTCTCCAAATCTTCAACGCGAAAACGACTGCTGCCAACTCCAAATCATGAGTAGGATAATTCCTCTCATATTCTTTGAGTTGTCGTGAGGCATAGGCTATGACTTTCTCATGTTGCATGAGAACACATCCTAACCCTTTGCCTGAATCATCGCTGTAGATAACAAATCCATCCGAACCAGATGGTATTGTCATAACAGGTGCCGAAATGAGTCTCCTCTTGAGTTCTTGGAAACTCTTCTCGCATTCCTCACTCCAACCGAATTTTGTATCTTTCCGAGTCAGATGAGTTAATGGAGTAGCGATTCGAGAAAATCCTTTTACAAATCTCCGATAATAACCATCTAAGCCTAGAAAGCTACGTACTTTGGTCACCGATTTCGGTTGCTCTCAATTGTGATTCATATCCCAATCTTGGATAGCACGTCATAATGACACCTATCAGTTTACTACCGCACGAATATGGCGTCCCCTACGGAAAGTCTAGCTTCGGTGCATTCCACAAAGGAAGTCACCGGATAAAGGCTCGGGTACAAACTTCTACGGTTAGGTTTTTAACTCCTGAAGTTCAATAGGAGTCATTCGATATGAGATTTTAGAAGTGAGTTTTGTACCGGGTTCAAAGTCGATACAAAATTCAATATCACGCTCTGGGAGTAAGCCAAGAAATTCTTCAGGAAATACGTCAGGAAATTCACTAACAACAGAAATATCATTCAAATCTGTCGTATTTTTGTTCAAGTCCATGACATATCTAAGAAAGCTTGACATCCATTTTTTAATAAACGAATGACTTTACGGCTTGATATGAAAGAATTTAACTTCAATGGTTTGGTTGCTTGAATTTGAATAACAGGTTGCTTAGGAATATGAAAACTAACAACCTTACAAAAGCAATCAATTTGGCATGATGAGTAGTTAACCAATCGATCCCTAAAATCACATCAAAAGCAAGTATCTTTAAAGAGATAAGGTCAACAGGTAATGTGATAGTGCCAACCTGAATCAAGCAAGATTTCTAAACAGTGGATGTAACGAAAGTTTCTCCTAACGGAGTTTCAACAGATAAATCAAAGTCTAATTTCTCCGGAGTTAAGTTTAAACGTTGAGCACAAGCAGGAGAAATAAATGAATGGGTAGAACCGGTATCTAATAAGGTATAGACTTCACAAAAATTTATAATTAACTAACCAGTGCTAAATTCGTTCGGGTTCCTCGCATTCTGACCAGTCACGAAAAACGCTCTTCCAGGAACCGTTGACTTTGACTTTTCTGGGACAGCTTTTTGAGTCACCATCCCCGCTGAACTTGATTTTTCTACAGAACACTCTCGAGCTATATGACCCTCCTTTCCACAGTTATAACATACCTTAGATTGTTGTGGGCAGTTTGGGCTGATATGTCCCTCTTTCCCACATTTGTAACATACGATCGGTGGTCGTTCTACTCCCTTAGAAACAATTGATTTTTGTGCTGACGTCTTCACGTTATCATTGTTGTACCTTCTCTTCTTGAAATCTCCTCCCGACTCGCTCCTTCTATTATCACGACCACGATTACCACCAGAGTGGTTACCGCTTTTGTCCGAATATTTTCCTCCCTACTGGTTTTCATTGCTTCGATGACTGCCGCCACCGGTATGACCCTGGTTGTGGTCCCTCGGTTGTACATACTCATTATCTCGCTCTAATAATTGAGCTCTATTTACAACATCTGAATATAAAAAAAATTTATGAGAGATAAGATATTGTCGAATCTCGGGTTTTAGACCTCTCAGAAACATCCTTGTCATTCGTTCCTCATTTTCGACCAAATGAGGTGCAAACCTGGATAACTCTGCAAACTTCGCCTCGTACTGGGACACCGTTATGTTGTTTTGTTCCAGTCTGATAAACTCCACCTCCTTCATATGACGAATACTTTCTGGAAAGTACTTGTCATTGAACAGTTTTTGAAATGTTTCCCAGGGCATGTTGAGTGCGTCAGGCTGGGTACGCTTCACAGACTCCCACCAGTAGTCTGCCTCACCGCGGAACATAAAGGTGGCGAATGGAATCTTCTGTTCCTCTGTGCATCCCACCAGTAGTCTGGTTGTCCCAATTCTTTGAACTGCTTAGCTGTGACAAACCGCGCGTTATCATTTCCACCCGTATTCTGCACACGAGTCTCCCTCGTCTAATTTTGCATGAACTGCAAAAAGCTTCTAAATATTCCATCATTCATCGTTTTCTCGGTAACGTTGTTTACAGGAGGAATATTGCCTTCCTGTTGCACGTTCCCCTGGGTGGTGATCAAAGGTGTCTCCACAGTCTGATTTACTCCATTATTAACGTTCTCAGCTGCCATTCTTAAATACAGCCACAAAACAAGGGTTAATTGTCATGTCATATATTATCCCTATACTCTGACCGACCAAATAAACACCAAATAAACTTAGTCAGGTCATACTAGCGAAGGAATTCCCCGTCTCTCCCCTCCTAGTTCTTGTCTCACATCTCAGCCAGGGATCATATCCCTAAGCTCTGATACCAACTGTGACGCCCCCAAAATAGGTCCAATCCATCCAACCCATTTTGAGTCGCCAAATACATGGTACAGAAAATAACTAAAACTTTAATAATACAATTGTCGTGCAAAATACGACAACACATACTGTGAGTTTAAATACAAATATTGTCCTCTGGACAATATTCACACTCAAATAAATCCTCATTACAATTATTCAAACACTATTTTACAGAAATAGTGAGGACTGCTAAAATATCTTTCTAGAACCATCACTCCATACCCCGACTAGATCCTGCTATGTTCTCACCTCCTGAGAAGAAAAATGGAACAAAAAAGAAAAGGGTGAGCTCAACTAGCCCAGTAATGAAACATCAAACCATTAGAAGAGTCAAGTAGAGAAAGAATTCTACTATCTTCTAAAATTTAAAAGTTCATCATCAATATTTTATCCCTGTAACATCAATCAATATACATCTTGAATCAAATATTCATCTTTGCACTACAGGCCAAAGATATTCATTTGTATCACATGTCAGTCATGTTCATCTCAACACCTGTTCATCTTTGTACTACAGGCCAAAGATATTCATCAAGTAATCATACATCTTTGCACTACAGGCCAAAGATATTCAGTAATATCATCATTTAGGACTGAGGATGATGAAAAATATCTTAAAGAGAACGAATCCAATGAAACAGAAGGACAAATAGTAGGGATTCGTATAACAGTTTATCCAAGATCAATAATACTTCATAATAATCAATTGTGAAGCAGAATTCAAAAATAAAGATCAAAATATGGATACAATCAAAGATAGTAACCATAATAGACATCTTGGACAAAAAGAGAAAATTTTATTTTTCGGTGAATAGTGTCGTATTCGTGAATATTGCCGTATACGTGAATAGTAACCCCGACACAAAAAGTTCCAAATTTGATAAAAACTCATATCAATATCTCAGCATAATGATATTGAAGAAAATAATATCATTTAAGAAGAAAATAATGTCCCTTACCTCAAGATATCAGTACTTCTGGTCGGAATATCGGTATAAGGCTGAAAGAAACTTGCTCTGATGAATAGAAACTCTCAAAGTATCTAAATACTCACAAAATACACTCAATAATCTAGAGAGAGAAAGAGAAAAAACTTGTTTCTGGTGTGATTTTTAATTCTAACTTAGCCCTCTATTTATAGGAAAATTTTAGTAGGTTTGACCTGCAACCTGATGGCTTTACCTGCTACTATTCCCACCCACCACATTTGAAATATAATTCAGCACATTTCTTCACCAATCACAAGTGGGTTCCACTAATTCTAGAATTTTCCATCAAAATGGT
Source organism: Panax notoginseng (assembly GCA_016801055.1). NCBI lineage: Eukaryota > Viridiplantae > Streptophyta > Magnoliopsida > Apiales > Araliaceae > Panax > Panax notoginseng. The sequence goes on from CM029016.1 coordinate 7,629,920, forward strand.
AAACTCCGAAAATTTAACAATTTCTGAACCAGTCATCTCGTAAAATTCATAATAAATCATACGTTCATTTTTAACGGTTCAAAATTTGTGGACATATACTCAACTTATATATGTATAACATATCCAAAAATTACCACGATCCAACGGCCGGATTAAAAATTATAACCCGCGCAAAATATCTCAAAAATCCTAATTTTTAATACCTCTATTCCGACAAAAATACTGATAAAAACCTCAACATTAACTCCTTCATTTTTAACCACAAAAATATATCCCTCATTTATATCCACATAAAATAAATATTTCCTTATCATATGAATCAATAATTAATTATTCACAAATAATATTACAGAATCACATTTATGACAACCAGGCCGCTCCCAAGAAAGAAGGGGCTTTCCAATAAGGATTTCTCGTTACTGGCGCGCAATTAGATGACCAAACCTCTCCTTAGACAGAACTTTCTAGACATTGCCAATAATGTTATCTAATAATATTATTCAAATAATATGAATTATTGATCTGATAATGGAAAATACTATGCAGCAACAATTATTGAAACAATAATAATATAAAATATCAATGCAACAATTATTGAATCAATAAAATAAAATATTGAACAATAACTACTGTAACAATTATTGAGTAGTGCCTTCTTACGTAAGAATCAATAATTGGTGCAATACCGTGTGCTACTGTATTTTAACCACCGGGTATTCCAACAGTATTAACGGTAACAACTACGCCGTTATTTATAAATAACGTATACTTGTCGTTTTCTTCATCCAATCGCTTTCCGTTATGGGGCCCACACAAGGCTGCGCCGTCGTACGAATATTTCCCGACAGTAAGAATATCCCACGACCAAACGAATATTCTCCGACAAAATGAATATTTTATATCCACTTGCTTATTTTGAAAAATTTGCACATTTCACCCATAACCAAAGTATTATATCAAATTAACCCCTTATTATTCACAATAATATTTAGAAAAAATTTGATTTTATTCATTAATAAGTTGGGGTCTTACAAGAACAGTGAAAGAAAGGGTAAGCTCAACTAGCCCAGTAAGAAATATTATGACTAAGATAATGCAGAATAAATTATCATTAGCCTTCAACAGTGTTAAACTGATAAAATATAACGAACATCAAGTTTAACTGCAGCGGAACAAGCAATCCATTAAAAGAGTCAAATAGAAAATAAAATCTACTATCTTCTATGATTTAAAAGGTTTTTCAACACTGTTATCGCTGGGACTCAGCTTAATAAAATAATCCACATCATCGAATCACCCCTGCACTACGACCAAGGATATTCGTATATTCATTAATGGTCATGATCATGCCAACAACTGTCCATCAATGCACTACGGGCCAATGAGGACTTTTACCACATCATTTGTAACATTACGGTCATGATTATACCGAATAATCCTTGGTCATAATCATACCAAGTCCATCTATGCACTACAGGCCACAGATGACTTTCAACATTTTATAAACATGAGGATGATGACAACGATATAAGAATTCAATAAAACAAGTTCAAGAATTAATTTATCCAAGAATTAATAACGTCCAAATTGTCAACATGATACTGCTTTGTGGAGTAAAATTCAAGAATGCTTAGAATAATATTTTCATGAAAAGATACTGGATGAAACGTAATTATCAAGGATATTCCACTAATTTCATGGAGTATAGAAGTTAAAACTTAACCAACTGAGTATAATAAAGAATGGAATAACAAAAGAAATCACCCGACATGCGATAGACCGCACAGACAGGTTATTCTAACAGAATAATAAATAATGGAACCAGGTCCGGCGTAAACGTACAGACAGGATATTCCGATAGAATAATAAATAATGGAACCAGGTCCGGTGTAAAACACACAGACAGGATATTCTGACAGAATAATAAATAATAGAACCACACCCGGTGTAAAACACACAGACAGGATGTTCCAACAGAATAATAACAAGACGGAACCAAGTCCGGTGTAAAACACACAGACAGGATGTTCCAACAGAATAATAATAAAAACGGAACCAGGTCCGATGTAAAACACATAGACAGGATGTTCCAACAGAATAATAATAAAAACGGAACCAGGTCCGGTGTAAAACACACAGACAGGATGTTCCAATAGAATAATAGAATAATGTCACCAAGTATAGGGTAGACCGCGTATACAGGTTATTCCCACAGAATAATAAGAAATAGAATAACAAAAGTTCTCTTCATGAATAAGAAAGAATAACACCCCTTACCGTTTTAAAGAAGAACTGAAATAAGGAAGTAGTTAAGTAGCAGAATACTTTTCTTCTCTCTCTCTATAGTTTCTCTCTATAGTTTCTCTCTCTAGAGTTCAGTGAATTCGTAAGAAATAATGAAGGAATGAGCTGCTATTTATAGAAAAATGGAATACATAGTAACTAATCCATGAACGGTCCAAATTGATTACTTTAATCTGACGGTCCATATTTAAAGAAAAATCTTTTAAATAAAATATAATATATTCTATTTATAGAATAACTTTAATAAAGTATTCTATTTTATATAAAAAGATGTTTCTGTTTTATTACGTTAATAATACGAATAAAACAAAACTTCATTATCGCTAAATAATTCATATTATTAACTGACAATAATTGAATCAAACTGAGTTACTTCTCACATAAGTATTAATAATCAATACCGTGTGCTACTATGCAACCACACATATTACTATACTTTTACTACCGAGTAGTTCAACAGTATCAATGGTAAAACTTTCACCGTTATTTTTAATAAGATATTTTTGTCGTTTTCTCAATCCGACAATAATTTTATTGTGGGTTCCACCAATGATTGTGCCGTTGTACGAATATTCCCTGTTAAAACGAATATTCCCCGACCAATAGAATATTATATAACAACTTGCGTACTTTGCAAAATTTATAAATATTACCCACAACTATAACATTATATCAAATTAACTCCATAATATTCAAAAATGATATTTATAGAAAATTCATCTTTATTTATAAAAGTTAGGGTCTTACGTTCGTAGCTGTCCATTTGATTTCTTTACCGGTACAATGCTGGATAGTCATATTTGATGTTGAATTGGCTTGATGAACCTTACTTCCAGCAACTTCTTGATCTCTTCCTTTATTTGAGTTTCGACTTCGGGTGCATAGTTGCGAGGTGCTTGCCTCACTGGCTTCATTCCCGGGCTTATGTTTAGATTGTGCTCCATAAGATCCTTGTCAATTCCGGGCATCTCGTCGTAATTCCAAGCAAAGACATCCCTATACTCTCGCAATTGTTGCACTAACTCCTCCTTCTGGTTAGCATCCAGCTCCTTGTTGACATAAGTCGGTCTTGGCGTTCCTCCCTCTGTTGCCAAATTAACTTCCTCTAATTTATTTTGTTGAGGTTTTGGCCTATCCTCGAAGCATTCCGGAGCTGATTCTGCCTTCTGTTGTATAACTTCTTCTTCATTATTGCTGGAGTGGGGGACACCTCCTGAGCCGCTGGGTTCGCACGTTTCCTTGGGCTCTTCCCCCTTGCACCGTCACAATCGAAACACCACCTTTCCGTCAGGTTTAACAACCCTCTCCCATTTTATCTTCTGACCATCATCAGATTGTGTCATCCGCTTAGCATTTATTATACTTCTGGCATCTTCGGGGTCTGCTGGCTTTTTCTTTTATTTTCTTCCTTCTTTCTCTAAGTCTACTACCTCTGACTTCTTATTTTTGGAACATTCTCCATGTTCCGAGGTCTTCTTCTTCTCTTTTTCTGCAGGCACGAACTTATCTTCCTGCACTTCCTCCCAGCTTGCTAGTCTTAGGGAATCAGGCCTTGCAATCTGGTTCTCTCCCTCTTCAGCGACATCGTCAAAGAAAGTTTCTTCGGTGATGTGTGCCTCCTCTGGTCCAAAGGGATTCCGAGTTGCTGGTACCTTCACTTCTCTCCCTTTCCAAATAGCTTTCAGGCACTGATGAAAGACCGAGGGTACCACCCCGTAGTCATTTTGCCAAGCCCTTCCCAGCAAGACATGATATGATGCATCCACCTAGGAAACATGGAACATTACAGGCCCTCGAATCTTCCAAACTTGCATGTCTACCTTAATGTGTACCAGGGTTCTTGTGCTTTGGTTGGCGAATCCTGTAATGTTCGTTTGTTCCTTCACAATCTTCTTCTCCGGCAGGCCTAACCGTTTGAACACGGTGTAGGGTATAATATTTACAGATGCTCCATTATCAATGAACGTCGCACCTCTATGCCATTGATTACTGCTGTCACATACAACGGCCTGTCGTGCGGGTATCTTATCTCTCTATCAACTTTAGAGAAAGATATCTTATTTTCTTCTTCCTCCATCGTCTTCACAAATCCTTTGCTTATGGCCATGCAAGTCTCCTGCATCTCGGCAGCCTTGATAATTGCCCTGGTCGCCTCAATCCTTGCTTCCTTGGCCAGTCCTATCTGATCAAAAAAATTTTAAACTTGGCTCCGTTCATCAATGCCATCACCTGCAGGCCTGGATCACACTCCTCCTTTTCTTCCATCATCATCTCCACTTCTGGGCCTGTACTGTGAATAACAGTGTTGCACGTTTCCTTCCCCTTATGGTTTGGCAGCGGCTTGTCATGAACGCTACTTTCCTTTCCAAGTTCAATCTCCCCATTTGCCAGCTTCTCGTGGAATATCCTCCGCAGGCTATAACAGTCCATAGTTGAGTGTCCCGCGTATTGGTAGAATACACAGAAGTCTGGTCTTCTCTTCATTTCTTTCGTCACTGCAAATCTAGGCCTTGGGGGTTTCACCACTCCATGTTCAACCCATTGTTTATACAGACCCCTGAATGCTTTCTCACTACATGTAATAGCCTCCGGGACTGGCTTTCTTGCATATTTGTCTCCAGACTTTCCTCTGCTTCGGTCAAAATTCTTCTCATGCTTCTCCCTCTTGCCCCCTTGTGGTTTTAACTGAGAGTCAGCCAAAGCCACAGTTGTTGTCCTCTTGCCCTTCCATGTAACCGTCGCATGGTTAGTGGGCAATGTCATGATTCCTCCCAAGTCTTGTGCAAAAGATGAGAGGGTCGCGAAGGAATCACAAGCCTTGGTGATGAGGTGGGGCTTGAAAGCATCTAAGGCACCATTGTTGCAAATGCTGACTAAGTTCTTTTCTTCAATTGGCTCTGCGCACTTCTGTGCCTGGGCCCTGAACCTGTCAACATAATCCGACAACTCCTCATTCGATTTCTGCTTGAACCGCATGAGCTCCACAATGGTTACCTGTTTCTGCACATAGAAAAATTTCTTAAAAAATTATAATTTTAGGTCATCCTAATCATGGACTAACCCCTTCTCCAAATTGTAGTACCAACTAAAGGTACTATCCGTCAAAGTCTTGTTGAATTCCCGCATCAACAAGTTGTGGTTGTTCACTTCATCATATCCGAGCCACGGAGACATTGACTCTACAAACCTGGCAATATGTCCCCTAGCATTTCCTTTCTCCCCGTTGTATTTTGGAAATTACAAGGGATGCTTAATATACCCTGTTGGGTAAGGTTGCCTCCGAATGTGTGCAGGGTAAGGAGGAGTAAAGTCCAACTCCGAGGGTCGAGATGTCTGTCTGCGAAGTTGATTGATCACATCGATCATATCATCCTTCGTCACGTACTGGCTTGTGACGTGAATTCTCTGGGGTGTTGTGATATACTGCCGCATCGGCGGTGTGTATGGTAGAGAGATTGGTTAATGCACACTTGCATCATGCACAGCTGGCACTGGTGGCGGTTGCTGGATTACTCGCTGGACATTGCTTGGAATGGTTGGCATTTGCACTTGTGAAAATGATGGAATAGCAGTTGGGATGATGTTTGTCTGAGGTTGGCTTGCTTCCAACCTAGGTTGTGGCACGTCACCACTGTCCTGGGCCTCCAAGTTGATTATTGGAACTGATTGACTTTCCGTCGATGGAGGTACAATCTGGTTCTCTTTGTTGTGGCTACCATTATTCACTACAAGAAATCACACATTTTATGACGAATTTTTTGCCACGAACAAAATTTTGTCATAATTTGTTAATTAATAATTACGAAATTCATAATCGTCACTAAAACTTTTGTTTTTGTGACGACCTTTAATTTTTGTCACTATTAATCATTTATATCGTCACTAATTTACACATTTGATGACGATTAAGAAAATTTCGTCACAAGTTATTTTGGAGGTAGAATTTCGCACCAAAATTTTGGAGGGAAACCTTTTAGTGACATTTTGTAATAAATGATGACAGTATTTATTGTCACCAAATATTCCTTTCGATGACAACATAATAATTTGTCATTAATTATTTGTAAAATTTAGTGACAATGTGCTTTCGTCACTAATGTTCACATTTAGTGACACCAAATAAAAATTCATCACAATTTTATTTGGAGGCAAAATTATTTTTGGAGGGAAATTTTTTAAAGGCGGAAAACTAATAATTTATGACAATTTGTATTGCCATAAATACCAATTTTATACGACGAGAAAATAGTTCGCCACTAATTAGATGAGTGGATAAGTGACAAAAATGATTCGTCATAAATTCGTATATTTAGTGACAAAATACGTAATATCGTCACTATTTTATTTGGAGGCAAAATTTTTCTAAAGAATTTTGGAGGAAAATTTTTTAAAGACGAAAAAATAATAATTTACGACAATTTGTATTGTCATAAATACCAATTTTATATGACGAGATAATAGTTCGTCACTAATTAGTTGCGTGGATAAGTGACAAAAATGGTTCGTCATAAATTCTTATATTTAGTGACAAAGTACGTGATATCGTTACAATTTGATTTGGAGGCAAAAAAATTTAAAGAAATTTTGGAGGTAAATTTTGTAAAGACGAAAAATTAATAAATTATAACCAATTTTATTATCACAAATACCAATTTTATATGACGAGATACTAGTTCGTCACTAATTAGATGAGTGGATAAGTGATAACACTGGTTCGTCATAAATTCTTATATTTAGTGACAAAGTATGCAATGACAAGGCAAAAAAATTTCCAAACAAACTTGTATCCAAGCGACGTCACCGGTCTTTCATTTATCATTGGCAGCCTCCATTTAGTCAAGAACCTCCATTATCAATTTTCAATAATCTCAATTTGAAGGCAGAAATTATTTGACATTTTAGGTATGTTTCTAGATTTTGATTTGAATTGATTAATAGTTGTTCTAATTGAACAATTACGATTTTGAAATGATTTCATGTCATTGTAATTGATGGTTCCTATTGTTGTTGATGATCTTGTACAATTTTGATAATCTAAATCACCATTTGGTTTGAATTTTTGACGAAGCAACTTCATAGATTTGATTAGTAAGTGAAGTGAATCGACATCATAGAATGATTCTGCTTTCTTGAAAAAAAAAATAATAGTGATTTCGCGTATCAAGATACTTAAATTCATAATACTGCTCTATTAGTTATGTATGCATTTATAGTGTTGACAAAAGATAATGTAATAGTCCAAATTTTTAATATATATTAAAATAAGAATTTACTAAAATATTATTTTTTTTTTAATATATATTGTATTGAATAGGTGATACAGAATAAGTGACTATGTGCGGTATAATGCGTATGTGTGATAAATATATGAATATATTTTTATTGCATGATTTGTTACGAACTAAATTTTCACAAAAGAGACTATCTGCAGCGAATCGCATTTTCTTGAGTAAATAAAATAAGAATTTATTGGAATAAATTTTTATTTTTATTTAAGTATGTGTTATTATATTGCATATATTATCATGAGCAGTATAATATGTGATATGGTGATATGATAAGTATAATAATTAATATTTATCATACTTAATAAATTGTGAGAAGCAATTTATGATAAAAAAGAAATCAAGTTATTAAAATATTTGATCTATTGTATCGCTTCTATAACATTAATTGCGGTAAATAAAATATGGGAACAAGACGTGATAAATACATCTAATTATATTTGTTACGTGAATATGTGAGAAAGTTAATAAAAAATATATTTGATGTATTTTTGTAAATATTAGAGTAGTTTACTCCAGGTTAAAAACTAGTAATAGCAAAATAATCACTTGGATTTGTCCTTTGTTTAACACTAAGAAATGTCCATGTGAAAGAACCATTCGGCCGAATACATAAATTCAGTATGCAAAAAATTTATCCATAAAAGGTCTAATATAAGAGATATTTATCCATCTAATTTTTAATATTTAACTTTTAACTTTTATCTTTTTAAAAAATATAATTAAAAAATATGAATGCATCTCCCTAATCTCTATTACAAGGGCTAAAAGAAAGAATTTAATAAAGTTAGGGCTCAAAAAGAAAAATTTATTGTGAAAACTATGTAAAAAACACATTAGGCATCAAAATCAAATTTCACCAATTTCTTCCCGAACCTCCCAATCTTCCCTGCTGCTACACACTTCCTTTTCTTTTGTAGTCATGGCGACGAGCCTGCCATGGCACCCCTTTCTACCCTCAAACTCCCAAATACTCCATCATTCAAACAAGTCACGCCGGCCGGTGAGGGTTCAATCCTTCCGCCGCAGCGATTTCGATAGCTTTGCAAGGCGGGTGGCATACGGCGAGGTTTGGAGGGACGCTTGGCGCAGTGCCAACAACGGCTTCGAGTAACTCGTATATGAAACTAAGAAGACGGCTGAGAGTATCGACCGTACGTACTCTGTATCTCGCCGGCTCTCCGCCGTTGCCCAATCCGCCGCCTATCGTGCCAGGGAGATCGACCGCGATTTGGAAATTACGCAGCGGTGGCGGACTTTTACTCTCGATTTCAGCCGGGATTGGCCAAGGGTAAGAGTTATTTTGCTTTGTTGTTGTTCAATTGTTTAGTGATCCTCATCTCAATTCTAAATTTTGCCCAAATTTTTTTACTTGTCCAACCTAAAATTAGCTTAATTTTTATAAAATACTATATTTTTTTAATACTAGTTTCATTTTGCTTACTTTCTTATCATTGCAGTACAGGAAGCAGCTCAATGACTTTTTGGATACTCCATTAGGAAGAAGTTTTGCAGTGAGTATCACTTAATTATAACTCGACTTTTTCTGTACATTAACCCTGTGAACTGTAATATGCGAATTTATGCTTGATAGACTCATTTACTATAATATATGTTCTGTAAATAACTAAATATGACATGAAGCTTAAATTTAGTTACTTCAGTACACATTGAGTGTAGACAGTAGATTTTGAACAAAAAAAACTTCCCATGAAGAGTATCTAGATAATAAAGTTTCAACCTTGCTAGAAAAGAGAAAAGATGGAAGGATGAAAGAACCTATTGAGACATTGTAGATTCACTTAATGGGCTGTAGCTAGATCTTTCTCTTTGCTTGTTTTAGATTTCTGCAATTTCAAGTGCTTTATGATTTTGGTCAAGCAATATTCAATGCCACCCAAAGTGTGTCCAGATCAACTAATAATAAAATTATGCGGTAATACTCTTGTAGGACTTTTGCTGCTGTTGGTGTAGATCCTGCTGTCACAGGTGTCGGCCCAGCTATTGCAATTCCAGCTGCAGTTAAATCTGCTGGTCTTGAACTTGATAATATTGATCTTTTTGAGATCAATGAGGTAATGATGATATAGTATATATACATATTATTTTTTTATAGTGATATTTATGTTAGAATGGCTTCTATATTGTGCAACCATTCCAATATTATTTCCCCTACTGCAGGCTTTTGGATCTCAATTTGTGTATTGCCAAAAGAAGCTGGAACTCGATCCAACAAAGATCAATGTCAATGGAGGTGCAATGGCTATGGGGCATCCTTTGGGTGCAACAGGTATTTGCTGCATAAACTTGCATCCTTTTACCCTCCTTTGTCTTTGATTGGAAATTTATGCGTTGCTAAATTTATCACGATTATTTTTATTTAGCACATGTGTTATTAGGGAACTCTTCCAATTATTCAGAAAATTCTTGGACAACTGTCTTCTCAAATATATTTTTCACTTGCATTTTAAATGTTGGCCTTTTCTTGTTTCCTTCAGTAAGTGGACTAGTTTTGTAGTTTATAGTGTGTTTACCTCTCTTTTTGTAGTCGGACTGTAGCCTATATGATATTGAAGATCTACTTCGTGAATCTCTTCTTTATATATGTCACAAATGTGTTGGGTACCCTTGACCCTTGGTAATAAAAAAATGTGTGTTTTTATCTTTTGTAATAGGATGTAAGCATGCTGCAGATAATATTCCTGCCTTATTATTAGTTTTGTATATTTTTTTCTGTTTTTCGACGAATCATCTTGATTTTTTGAAAGACTACATTTTTTCCCTCTTCTTTCTCTGCTTCTACCAATTAGAATATTAAGTTGTGAGTGCGGCTTTTAACCTAAAACTTCCATGCATTACATGGTTTGGTTATGGAATGAAGTTATAGATTGTATTTAAAATGATTAACTAAACCACTCAACATGATCTAGTGGATATATTAATGCTCCTTGCTCTGTAACTTATCCAGTAAAAGGTTAAAAAATAAGCCTTGCTGTGTATAATTGTTCTTACATTCTCTAATTTCTCTAAACTGAGGTGTGTATGTTGTTGAGGTTAATTTCAGTCTAAATTATATTGGTTCTTGTAGAAATTGTTATTTGCCAAGTGCAACCCCTTGATACAAGACACCCTAGGATATAAAATCTCTACATTACTAGAATATGTAATACATTATAAAAGAGTGGAGAATCATCCATTCCTTATTGGCTGATGCGCAGCTTGTGAACAGTCTGACTTCTCTTTCAACCTTTCTGGAATCTGAAAATAGAATTTGAAGGGCTTTTGGCCATCAATTCATCCCCCAGTCGCGTGAAAACTTAAAAAGTTATAATAGTAAAGCTGCATGGAGTTTTGCTTTCTTTTACTACGTTTTTTTCCCTTTTGATTTTCATGATTTTGTACATATGTAAACAGAAGCCCGGTGTGTTGCCACGTTGCATGAGATGAAGCGTCGCGGCAGAGACTATCGCTTTGGTGTTGTGTCAATGTGCATAGGTCTCTCTCTCTCTCTCTCTCTGTGTCTGTGTCTGCGTGTATATTAAGAAATTGACCGTGTGATTTGCTACCAATTCTAATTATTTGTAGGCACGGGGATGAGGGCTGCTGCTGTTTTTGAAAGAGGGGATGCATGTGATGAAACCTTCAATGCTCGTAAAATTGAGTCCAACAACTTCCTCTCCAAGGATACTAGATTGAATTCATATGTTTCATACATTACCCTTTTGCAGTGTAACCAATAATATCACAGTTTGGGTTAGAATTCTAATAAAGCTATGTCATAGAAAGTTACTCTTTGGTGATAAATTATATCATCACTATTATATATTCATTTAGTCACAACAATTAATTTTGTCACTATTAATAACTTTCTGTGACGAAATGTATCGTCACCATAAGTATTCAATTAGTGACATTAAAAAATGTGTTCTAAAAAGTAACTCTTTAGTGACATTATTTTGTAATATTATTTAAAATATGAAAAGACAACGACATAATTGTCATGTTAAATATATTATTAGGTGACGAATTGTTCCGTCGTCATTTATTTTCTTATTTTTGGTGACGATAAACACAATAACATGAAAGAATAATCATAACTATGACAATATTGTCGTCATTAAAATTAGATGATTTAAATAGAGTAAAATATTTTCGTCGCTAAAACAATATTATTTAATGACGAAAAATGATTTTTGTCCTTTAATGCACCAAATTTTGATGACGAAACATAATATAGAATGACGAAAGTTTCATTCAAATAGTGACGCTATTAACGTCACTAAAAGTAATTAATTATAGTGACAATGATGTAGATCGTCACCATAAGTTAAAATATTTAGTGACGACATCAAATATTGTCAAATAAACCTAATACCACGCTCATACGGTAACAGTCTCTGTGATGATTAACAATCGTCACCAAATGTTTTAGTGACAAAAAATGAATTTTATGTGACAAATTTTAGCGTCATTTTTTGTGTGATTTCTTGTAGTGATTGTTGTCCTCCACTCCTGCTTGTTCCCCATGCGAACTTCCTGGGAACATGGCCTTGAAAGTGGGAATCTGCATCAACTGCTGGCGGAAATTTTCCATCTCCTCTTGCTTTCTCTGCATTTCCAACATCATGGCCATAATCATCCCTTGCCCTTCTCGTGCTTCCTTCAATGCCTTGAGCATCTCCAGTTGCACAACATTCGTCTGGTCTCCACCTGCATCCTCGCCTTGCCTTCCTGCGCTTGTTTGTTGTTGATTGGCCATATGTGGTGATGTTGAACTCCCTTCTGAAGCTTCTTCAATAAGTGGTTGGTCACAATCCAGGTTTGTACCTTGGAAAGCTTGACTTGCTTGCCTTGGAACTGGAACCGGTGAGGTAATACTATTTGTTGGTGAAGCAGCTCTTCCTGAAGTTCTCCCACTTCGAGTTGTGGGCATGCCCTTCACGAATTCTACACATCCCCAGTAGAGTCGCCAAATAAATGTGGGCAAGAAAATCGTACCTTGCCAGGGTTAGGGTTTCGTGTTGGCTAAGGAGGAGAGAAATCCACAAAGAGCACGGAATTGATTGGTTGATTGAAGAGAGGAGAACGACAGGTGAGCGATTACTCCAACGACGCGTGATAGAACTCCTAAAATCCGGGAACCGTGTTAGGGTAGCAGAAATTTCAAGAGCCTTCTTGAGTCCTTCCGGTTGAGAGAATGTCCAAACCCTTTTTAGTTCTTTTAGGTGGAATCTCCAAGCCTTTAAGTTACCAAAAGGGTCCCTTTGATCTTCCAAGAGTCCAAGTCTTGAGTCTCCAGAGAGGTCCCTTTTGCAAATGGAATGGAAGGGGTATTTATAGAGTTTTCTGAAAAGTAGTCATGTGCAAGGCACATGCCTTCAGAGAAATTTCATAAATACCCTCTAGTCCTTAGAGTAATGCCCATATTGTCCTGTCCTTCTAGCCACTAATCCAATCTCTCAATCAATTCCCAAAACGAGCCGCCTCCACGAGTCTTCTGTCTCGGGACACGTGAAGGCTTCTCCCAGGTCTAGTACATTTATTTCTGACTTTTTCGTTTTTATTTCATTAGGTTATGTGAACCCTAATTTGCACATTTAATGAGGTCGTGAAACCCTAATTGCGCATTTAAATCAATTAGGTCATGTGAACCCTAATTTTACACTTGAGCCCACAGGGAGCGTGATAACAATAGGACCTCAGCATAAAAGAGTCGTTCATAAAACTTGATAAATGTCTAATACAGATGGATGATTATCCTACTTGAAACCAATATATTTTGGAGTTTCAAATGCTACCATCACTAAAAGAACTTAAGTAACTTGTTATATTGTCTAATATAGATAAATGGTCTTACTCAATGATAATAGGAGTATCGAGATTTTCACCCTTTACCGTACCCCGCAATTCATCCGGGAAGTCCCCTCTAAGAATTTAAACCTTAAACTTGAGATTGGTAGGGCTACACTAAGTGAGTTCGAAAAATTACTAAAGCAAATTCATCAAAACACAACAAAATGCATAATCTTTCAAGGAGACAAACTCTTTCATAGCACATGTTTAATAGTGCTTTCAACATTGAATTACATATTTGACGATATATAAGGAAAAAAAAATCGTACTCTTACATATAATTTAAGGAATATGATTCATGAACTTTGAGCACCACAACAAAGCATAGTACTGTTATTGGAAACAAAGACAAACACATGACATATATTTGTTTTTTACATAAATTTATTATCTATAGTCACTACTATAATTAGTTCTGTTGCATACCTATTCATAAATATCTTCTCAAACTCATTTTATCAAACACTTGAAACGCACTACACCATGCATAAACCAAAAAAAACATCTCAAGCAATTACACTATTTAACAAAACAAAAGGTCAGTAAAATCATTTCAGTTGCATACTTGTATATATTAACCCCCAAAAAATACATCAAAGTTAATAGAAATTAATATTATCTACAGATTCAAAGTCCTCCAATTTTGGAATACCAATACCTCAGCTCTTGGTCCATGTGCACACCTACACATACTTACACCTCAATAAAGCTAACAAATTTAAAAGGATATATAAAATTGATAATAATCCAATCAATTGAAGCACCGAGTAAACTATCTCATATGTTGAGTCATGAATCACTTAAGTGATAATCATGCGATGAGTAATAGGTTTGATATATTCAACACTCAACAGTGAACAACAACTATGAATCATTTCCCAACCATTATGCAAGTTTAAACTCGTTGCAATAAGTAATGTAAAAACCCATTGGATTCACTAACAGTCTAACACTTAACAAAATATTAATGAACACTTGGGTAGGCATGTAAATTTAATATATTGTTGAACTAATAGTAGTTATACTAAAGTTAATCTAATGTTCAACTAATACTAACTATACTAAAGTTGTCTCTAACAGAATTAAATTATGGCAAGAAGTATAAAAATTAGGTCATAAGCAAATATATACTCCCAATAAAAATGTTGCATCATATATATAAGAAATTCTCATATAGAATAATTTATTTCACTCAAACACATTCGAATAAAATAATAATTGTTATGCCTTAATATAATGATCATCATGTTAGAAAGTTATAGAAGTTCATAATATATATCAATAATACTCAATTTATACATTTGTATGATATTTTTTTTAATGAAATTTATTCAATATGCAGGATTTAAGTTCTCTCTTCAAGCTTGTTGTGGTTTAGGATGAAAATATAATTATGGAGAAAATGGATTTTGTGGACAAACAACTACCATAAATGGAACCCAAATAGTTGTGGGACTATGTAAAAATCCCTCTGAACGAATATGTTGGGATGGAGTTACTTTCTCACAAGCAGATGATCAAATTGTTTTTAAGAGGATAGTTACAGACGAATTTTCAGAATCGCCTCATCCCCTAAACATGGCATGTAAGAAAATATGATTGCCAGATGTTACTAGCGGATATTGCAGTCATGGATCCACATAAAAATAAAGAATGCAATGTACTTTTATGACAAAGTTACCTTGTTGATAATTTCCTCATTCATTTTATTACCAGTCTAATGAAAAGCTCATATTCATTTTTTAAAATACTTTGTTTCGTGTATCCCCAAAATAAAGTGTAAAATTATTTTATGAAAAAGTGACCTTAAAAAATTCTTGTTTCTTATATACCACAGTTATATTTCTTCAGATGTGTGATTTATGTACTCCTATCCAAATTGATGATATTAACCGGACTTTTTACTAAAGCTGGCACAATGTAGAAATTCTGAATTCGCTGCCATCTTACCATGAGTTACTCCTCCATCTTCAAATTATTCTAGTATCAAAAACTCTTGATCAACTAACTTAGGTACTATGCAAAATTGCTCGTGGTATCTTCTTTGATAAATCTGAAACCTCATTGGTAATAATCTGTTCCATAATTCTGGAGACTAACATTTTCCAAATTTAAAAGTCTGCTATCCAATATAATGATGAAAAAGCATCTCAATCTCTCCATATGAATTCCATTCTAGCCAAATCATGATACACTATCATTTGTATATCAGATTGCAGAAAACACAAACCTGGGTAGTATTGTGACAATTAATTCTGGTTTAGATGATTTACAGTTTGTTCTTTCTACTACCCAAGTAGTTGATATCTTGACTAAAGCCTTGTCTACTTAGTTTTGTTCCTTCCGATCCAAGCTTGGTGTGTTGCCTTCTGTTAGCAAACTAAATCAAATTTATAAATATCTTTTAGATTGTTCATGAATTATCTTAATAAAGATTAGTACATGAATGGGTAATGTCTAAGTACATGATACATGTATGTACATAAATATATTTAGAAGTGTCTTGGAACATGTATGGTTAGATTTATGTACATGTATTTGGTCATGCAGTAATTATTAAGTGGTTCTAGAAGTGTCATAGAAAGCCTATAAATAGTCTTGTGCAGGGGCGGATTCAGCCGCGGAGTTAAGTATGGTCAAATTCGAAAAAAAATCTTTTAAGAATAAATTTTTTATAAAATGAATTACAAAACTAAATAATCATTAAATATATTTACAATAATATTTTCGAGGTTTCATTGCTTAAAATTGTTGAATGATAACTTTATTTTTAATAGTTGTAGAAATATCACACTAAATGTAAGTTTCTAATGTACCATTATATAGGTTTCATTGGAGTTGGATTTTGCTCAAAAACTAGAACAATATCCACCATTGTATATTATTAATAACTAATGTATAGTCAAATGAAAACAACAAATATAAAAATCAAAATAGTATCAACATTAAACATTATACTATGTAGATTATAAGTACATTTTGTAACATAAAGTTACCAAAATTTCTTATAAGGAATCCTTAGTTATCGTATACTCTGTTATATTTGAATACGTAACGTGTTTCACAAGGTTTTTCATCCATTAATTTAACCAACTAACATAATTTAGTATAATTATTATCGGATTAAATTACAAAGTGGCAATTTTTGTGACAAAAGAAGTGTTAAATAAAAAAAAGAAAGATAATAGAAAAGGAAGATGAAAAATAAACCATGGACTTATCTTGCATATAATAATGTTTTATTCTATTTTTTTCTTTTATTCGTTTCTAAATAATATTTTAAATAAACAAGGAATCAAATAATTTGAATTTACACAAAGAAGTCAGCTTTCCCACCCTATTTTGCAGTAAATATTTGTTAAAAGATACTTACAATCAAAGATTTTTATTTATCTAAACTAAGATACTTACGATCAAAGATTTTTATTTATATAAACTCACATAATACCTACTAAGCTTATAAAGTTAATTAGAGCAATAGAGGACGGGAAGAGTATATAAGTCTAGTTAGAAAGCCAAAAAGTGAAGGCAAATTCGTTGCATAATATACAACAGTAGAAATTTTAGTGGGGGCAGGTGCCCCCTCTGCCCCATGCTTGGGTCCACCCCTGTCAAATTCTCTAAGTATGAATCTAGCGAACTGAAATTGAGGAAGTAGCTGAGATTGAAGGAAAGTTTAAAGCAAGTATTTTAAGCAATCAAGAGGTAATAGATTTACTTTTCTATGTTTCTATAATAATTAGATAGATTTATATGTTATAATGATAAGAATATAATTGATTAAATGAAATCAGTTGAGTTCTTTGTAAGGAGATTAGTTGATTATTGTGATGAGGAATAAGGGAATGATTTCTGTAGGAAATTCAGGATGATTCATGTCCAATAAACATTGAGAATTGAGAATTCAATCAATGTCCACAAGATATTTGTTAAAATGCTTCAAAGAAATTCCTTTCCCAAATTATGAGAATTTAGAGAATTTCATGATGTAGATAAGTGTTTGGTAATATAAAATGGAAATGAAACATGTCCTTAGTGTTCTATAATCATTGTATAGTAGTTATGTAGCATGATAGAAAATTTGGGATTAGGAAATTTAAGCTCTGCAGAAAAACATAGCATGAACCGCTTTCAGTTGAAGTGGCGAGGCTGCAACACTTCCTAGTCAAAGACCAGCGCGGTCACGCCGGTCTGCAGAAGTACCAAGACATTTAATTTGTGAACTAGACTTTGGAGCATGAGTGTATGAGTCTCTAAAGCTTTAATACATGAGGCATAGGGAGTCAATCAAATGAAAACTTAATTGTTTTGGGAAAAAAAATAGAACTTAGAGAACCAAAGATGGTGTCAACCCTTCTGGTCATGTGTTGAATGATATATGATAGGGTCATAGCATGATATAAAGTAATCAAAATAATAAAATCCCAATTCTGAGCTTGAATATGAGTAGTGCGATCGCGCCACTCCCAAGCCTAAATGCAAGCGCGATCGCGCTATGTTGCAGAATTGTCAAGAGATTTTATGTCTGAATTGAAGTATGGTGCATGACTATTAGGATCTCGTAAGTTACAAAGTATAATAATAATAGTTCGGGTAAACTGTCCAAACATCACTTGGCTATGTCAAATAAAGCTAACTAAGTAATGTCTAAAATAAAGCAAGTGGTTTCCAAAATAAAAACAAGTATAAAGCAAGATTAAAAGGAAATGTAGCTATGAAGACTGAGTTTACTTTGAATATGTGTCTGGTTGTATGTGTAATATATTGATATATGTGTATATCAAGTACCTTTGGCTAATGAAAGGCTATACATGGATATAAACATGTAGGATTATGTGAAGCAAAGTTAGGCTAAAACTGTAATTGTTAAGCTACAAGCAAGACAAGTATCCTAAACTTGTTTATCTTTAGGCAAGTATCTCAAACTTGTTTTCATATAAAGCAAGTTTCTTAAACTTCATTCATTCTATATCTTGAAAAGAAGTGTATATATGCTATGTACGGTTATGAAAATATTTGATTTAAGTTGATATTATGCGTACTAGTTAAATTTCATTATGCATGAACAGTTTAGAAGCAACCAAAGCCATTTGATTTGGCTAGGAACAGATTCAAATGTTTCAATTCTTTTACATCAAGTCTTGAAATATTATTGATGATTAGATAGAACTGTCCAACTAAATTGTTTTGGTTTGAACTCCAAACTGAGAATGAACATCCCTGAATTGGGAAATTTTATATTGTGCCAAAAGGCAGTGATGTTGAACGCAAATGTCGTTCCGATAGCTAGTATTGATTGATACATGGCATAACAGGTTGATCACCCACTGTGCCCGTAAGTTAAGCCGGTTCATAGATGAATTTCTGCTATAACCTTTTTAGAGAATGAAACATAAAAAGTTCATGGTCTTCTGACCACTCAGCATTCAAAAGTCAGTATGTAGTTTCGAAAATGTAAACAAGTCATGTTTCAGTTGCTTTACAGTCTTGTTCTATTGTCAAAGCATGTTACAAAAAAACATTTATTTCTTGCATATGCATGTTATATTAATTGTTATTACTAGCTGAGAAATTGAATGCTCATTCTTGCTTCGAATATAAATATTTTCAGCTAAGCATGATCGAATAGAAGGGTCCGAAAAGGACAAAGGCAAAGAGAAGGTTTAATTTATAGCTGGAGTTTACTGATGTAATAGATAAATTGTAATGTAAATACAATATCTATCATGTAATAAAGCAACTAAAGGTTTTCGTACCTAGGATAGATAACTCTGATGTAACAATTACAGTTATTTTATAAAGTGGTAGGTTGAATAAATAGTATCGTATGACACTGAGTATGAGTTTGAAAGTATCCAGATTTGGGGACGTCACAAAAAAATCCTCAAAAAAATGTACTTTAGTCATGACACCGGCCTAAGTGAGAGACATAACATCCAGTAACAGTCTCAGACTGAGGACTATTCAACATTTACTCATAATGATTGAATGTCAAACTAGTTTCTAAGCTCCAAACTATACTACATGCACATGTATAAATTGATTGTGTTGAAGATTGTGACAAACTAAGCAAATGTTACTTAGTCTATTTTACCATTGAAAAACTAAATAAATGTTACTTAGTTTATGAGAACTATTGTAAGACCCCGAATTTTATGAAATAAAAGTATTCAATTTTTCTATTTAGTAAATAATTAAATTGATAAAAGTTTAAAGTTAAGGGTGATATATGTAAATTTTGCAAAATAAGCAAGTGGTTATAAAATACTCATTGTTGTCGGGGAATATTCGTTTGGTCGTGGAATATTCTTGTTATCGGGGAATATTTTTACAATGAATGTGTGATATATGAATAAATGAGGAAGAGTATTTTTGTTACAATAAATGCTAAAAACATGTTAAACATGTTGGTGGACCCCGTTTTTTACTAAAATTTGATTATAGCCTGCAAAATCGTCCGTATGTGAATTTCGGTCAATTTCTGTTTAGAATTTAGAAAAACTTAGAGTTACAAAGTTGTAGAGAATTAAATTTCCTATGGAATGGACATAAGATTCGAATTTTTCTGATAAAAGGGCTATTTATTATGAATTATTTAAGTTTTGAAAAATTGGGTTTGAATTGATTTTGTTATAAAAAATGTTAAAACATGTTTTATATGTTGGTGGGCCCCACTTGTGTGGTAAATGTGCTGAAATTAGATTTTCCAAATGTGCGTATAATTTTTTATAAATAATATTATTTTATTAAATTTTTTACTTTGGTGTTCTAAGCATTTTCTTATAAATAGGGTGCTTAGGTTAGAATTGAAAATCACACCAGAAACTAAAATTTTCTCTCTATATTATCGAGCGTATTTTTGTGAGTATTTAGATATCTTGAGTGTTGTTATACGGTGCAAGTTTCCTTCAGCGTTATATCCGATATTTCAGTCAAAAGTATTATTCTTTTGAGGTAAGGGATATTGTCATTATTATGGTAAGAAATTGTAAGGGATTGTAAGGGATGGTAAAGGATGTTATTTTTTTGAAGTAAATGATGTTATTTCCTTTAATATCATTATAACGAAATATTGATATGAATTTTGTTGTGAAACTTTATCTTTTTCGTATCGGGGTTACTATTTACATATACGACACTATTCACGTATAGGACACTATTCATGTATATGACACTATTTACGTATATGACACTATTTACGTATACGGTACTATGTACGAATACAAGATACTATTCACGAGTTACTATTTACATGTTACTATTCACGAGTTACTATTCACGAGTTACTATTTACATGTTACTATTCACGGGATACTATTCACGACAAAATTAGTTTCTTTTTTTGACTAAATTATCGTTGATTTATGAATTTTACTCTTGAAATTAAATCCATGTTTTGATTATATTATTTTTATTATCATATATAACATTTTTATAATCCTGGTGATAAAATTTCTCTTTGACTTAAGTGTAAAGATGGATAGATTATTGGTATGATCGTGATTATGAGTTCTCTTTGGCCAGTAATGCAAGGATGAATTGTTGACTGGTATGACCATGACCATTGAATTTATAATTGAATATCTTTAGCTTAAGTGCAAAAGTGAATTGATCAACATGGTTATAATTATTGTTTATATAAATTCTGAAATGATTATATATTTCTTCGAGATAGTAATATCTTTGGCCTGTAGTGCAAAGATGACTTGTTGTTGAATATCTTTGGCATATATTACAAAGATGAACTGTTGGTGAATATCTTTGGCCCGTAGTGCAAAGATGAATTTATTAGTATGATTATGAATAGGAACTGTGATTTGGTATAACCATGATCTTTGATGTTTCAGGTAAAGACAGGTGATGAAAATTATCTTCGTCCTGGGTGCAAAGAGGAATTTAGAACCACAATTATAATTATGAGTTGTTCACATGATTGTGGACAAGAACTGTTGATTGATGTTACAGGGATAAAACATTATTGGTGGACTTTTAACATAGAGAAGACAATAGACTTTATGATCTATTTGACTCTTCTAATGGATTGCTCGTTTTGCTGCAACTATGGTTGAAAAGTTTATTCATCTACCATATGTTCTAAATCTCTGATTTATTACTGATGAAGGCTATTGATAATTTAATTATCTTAAGTCATGATATTCTTTACTAAGCTAGAAGTGCTCACCCTTTTATTTCACAATTCCTTTCAGGTGATAAGAGTATAGCTGGGTCGAGCGGGGGTAACAAGGGAATAGTACGGTGGTCGATAGCTGTTGAGGTTTCCCCTAAAACAGTATGAAAATAATTTTATTGAGAACTTTAGATAAGTGTGTTATATTTTATACGTCATTTAATAGTTATATTTGGTGAATCAAATAGGGTGAGGCGAACCCAACTTTGAAAGGGTGTTTTGCCACTATCATACAAGATTTCTAATGACATACAACTTCGTGTTATCATAAGATAGGGTTGTGCACATCCACTTACTGAGTATATCTACGAGCACTATCTATATAATCTTGGAGATTGGTTGAAATATAATTCTCAATTGGAGACAATGGAGATAATTATATGTCAAGAGAAAACTCACCATTGGAAAGAACATGATAGTAATCTTCTCATTTTTCTTTAGGGTATATTGGGTCAACCAATGATAATTCTCCACTAATATGATATCTATTATAACTTAGATGCATGGTCTCCCATGTATGAAGGTTTCCTTGAGCATTTTTCAAATATTTTAATTTCTAAAGCAGTTATTGACTGTACCTTTTTGTAAGGTGTCATTGTGACGTGTTATCCAAGGTTGAAATAAGAGTCACAGTTAGTATATATTTGTATTTAAACTCACAGTATATGCGTTGTCATATTTTGCACGACAATTATAATAATAAAGTTGTAGTTGTTTTCTGTACCATGTATTTGGCGACTCAGAATAGGTTGAGTGGAATGGACCTATTTTGGGGACGTCACAACTATTATTTGAATATGAAGACTACTATACGACATTCAATCCTAATTGTGAAATGGGTTTCTAAGTAACAAAGTATAGTACATGCATAAACACTTATTCAGTTTATTTTAATTCTGAAAAACTAAACAAGTGCTACTTAGTTTATTTCAATTATTTTATGTTAATTTAGCTAGCTATAATTTATTTTATTTTATTTTATTTTGTATTATATTATATATATATATATATTTTAAATGTATTTTATTTTATTAAATTAAATTAAAGTAATCTTATTTTATTAAATTTATTTTATTTTATTTTATTTTAATTTATTATTATTATTATTATTTTAATTTAATCATTTATTATATTATATTATTTTTAAATTTATTTACTTTGTTTTATTTAATTTAATTTAATAAATTTTATGTTACTCTAATTTATTATTATTATTTATTTTATTTTGTATTATATTATATAATTTATTTTATTTATTTATTAGATATAATTTAAGTTATTTCATTTAGTTTTCTTTTCTTTTCTTTAATTTATTTTGTAATACAGTATATTATATTATTTTATTTAATTAAATTATTTTGTTTATTTCATTTTATCTTAATTATCTTATGTTAATTAATTTTATTATTTTATATTTTATTTTATTATGTACATTTAGTTTATGTTATTATATTATTTGATTTTATTTAGTAGTTGCAAAACTAAGTAAATGCTACTTAGTTCATTTTATTTTATTAATAACAAATTAAGTAAATGTTACTTTGTTTATTGTAATATTGGGAAACTAAATAATACATAAATTCATGCAGGGTTCATAGATTTTACAATTGAATAATTCTGACAGAAATTTCGTCGAGAATTCCGTTGGAAATAGCAAATACACCAAGTCATATACACAACATGCATGAATCATCACTCATTATTAGAATCAATTAACATAAGGCAGTCCCAAAATCAGTAGCAAGTTTGATAAGACAGTCCAAAAATCAGTGGCAGAATTAATTAACATAAGCAGACCCAAAATGATTTACCAAAATCATATATATAAGGCAGTCTAAATTAAGCCACAAAAATTAGGGCAAAATTATTCCAATATGGCAGAAACAGAACAATATGTGTTTTTCATAAAAATTATTCCACATAAAAATTGATACAAAAAAAATCCTAATTACAGTATGTAATATTGAATTCACTGAACTGTCAAATTCAAATATCCTAATATGCATCAATAATTACATGAAAAAAACTAAAAGAAAATTCCCAATTTCAGTATGCAAAATTCAAAAAAATTAATTGAACTCAATTGTCAAATTCTAATATCCCAACTCCCAATTTATGATTCAACAATTATAAGCAATTCCCAATTTCAGTACATGAAAAAAATTATCAAAAATTCCGAATTTTCAATTTCAGTGCATAAAAAATCAAATTTTTTTTAAAAATTAACAACTAACCTTTCCTTAAAGAATGACAAAGAGAGGACTGACGATAAAGACAACGATGCGGCAGCAGGAGGTTCTGGAAGGAGGAGGCGATGATGGACAGAACGACCAAGAAGGAGGCCAACGGACTGAGAGATGAGAGATATAGAGAGAGGACTGACGACAAAGAGGGAGAGAGAGAGCTGAGAGAAATATGAAATGAAAATAAAAGGGGGCAGAGCTGAAGGAGATGTTTTTTTGACTAGGGCTTATTCATTATTTTTGAACGAATATTTGTTGAGAATAAGTCTATCAAAAATAACGTACTTATTGTCGACGGAATCTCCGTCGAAATTAATGTTGGAATTGGAAGGAAATTTGGCGCCAAGTATTGCACCTTACTTCCGACGGAATTTCGTCGTAATTAATTCATTTTCGAGAGATTTATATTGGTGGGAATATTCAGTCGATATTAAGTTAAATTCAACCAAAACTAGTCCGTCAGAAATAATTCGGCGTAATTCTTGTAGTGTCTTGGGCAATGATCTATAAAAATATGCCAACAAGCCTGCCCCAAGGCATACAATTGAATATTCTTAATTTTGTCTAATAACATCAAGTATTTATGATGGACAATGTTCTTATTTGAATTGGAAAACAATACTGCGCACACAATTATAAAACATAGGGCAAATACCAAATATTCATCACTTTTAAAGGCAACAAATGGATTTGAGAAAACATGAAAACATGGATTTTACAGTGTACATATTTAAAGATTAATGTAAAACTAACCCATATTATGCTCCATTCAACAAAAAAAAATGACCAACTAGCTTATACATTGTTAAAATTTGAAAATTATTGCAAAACTAACCCATATTAATTAAGCTACAACTAAAAAAAATAAAAATGACCAAACTATGTTATACAATGTACATATTTGAAGATTATTATCTGTGATAACCTAAATTTTTGGGAAATGTTAAAATAAGAATTTAACAAAGAAAATTTTTGTTAGATGATATGTTGAATGATATTGTATCACATAAGTGAATATGTGCTAAGCAATGTGTGATAATAAATATATTAGTATTATATATTTATTATATGTAAGTAAATCGCAGAGACAATTACTAAAGGAAATGAGATGGGTAAAATTAAAATAATTTATAATATTAAATTATTTTTAATGTGGTAAATTAGAGGCGTTAAATATACTTAATGTATAATCACCATTTTATTGAGAAAATAAATCATATATTACATTATTGAGTGTAATGTATATGCATGTTTCATGTAGTAAATATATTATTATATTTATTACAGTTAAATTGTTGAAAACAATTTATAGAAGGGAAAAGAAAATAATTAGTTACGTATACAAAAATTATTGTATACTTTAAATAAAGGATATTAAAATAAATTCTATCATTGAATTATTTTAATAAAGAGAGAATATTATTTTAATTATATATGTAAATAAATTAACATAAACAATTTATAATGTGAGAGAATAAATTTATTATTTATTTTAAATATGTGATGTGAGTTCACGTGCATTAAATGGGATATTTGCAAGGTAATAAAAATATTATATATATATATATATATATATATATATATATGTATTTATTACGTGAGAGAATAAAATTGTTGAGATCGAACAATTTGTGTAATGAATTAAAAGAGGTGGTTTAAGTATATAATATTTATATATACTTTATTCAAGAATATTGGAATAAATTCTTATATGAAATATTTTAAAAAATAAAGGATATTATATTTATATAATATCTTAAGAAAGTCAATAAATTCTTAATTGAATTTACGTTAATAAGGTAAGGATATTAAATTTATTTTAATATCTTGGGTAAGTAAATAATTGTATTTGCTTGAGAAATTATGTGTAGCATATTTATTTTGTAAATATAAAATAAATATGTAATTTATGTATATAATGTTATGTATTATAGAATTTATATATCAGAGATGGGATATAAAAATTATATGATTCCAAAATGGTACACTGCACCAAAAATGGCCTCTAGCGAAGAAAATTTTGTGAAGAAATTTATTCCTTCACATGAGGAGTTGTTTAGTGAAGGAACAGTGAAGGAAAAAAAGTATAGTGACAATATAGTTATTAGCGAAAGAAACATCCTTCACAATTTATATTTTTTTTTTCGCAAAATTAGGGCGATAAAAAGATTTTTGGAGCCAATTTATGATGAAAATTTGCGAGGAAAAAATATATTTAGTGAAGGAATTATTATTCATTATATATCATTATTCAAAAAAAATTTGCGAGGGATAAAATTGGTCGTTATCTTGTTCTAAATAATTTTTTTTGAATTAATTGTGGTGAATATAAATACTTTAAATTTTTTACAATAGTCAATTTAATTTTAATAATACTTTTTAAATAACTTACAATATCAACTATTTATTTTAATAAACTATAAAATAAATAACTTTACATTATGTTTAACTTTAAAATTTCTCCATAAAAATTTATTTTTATGATCATAATTAAATAAAATTAAAGTTAAAAGTTAATTTGGTACAATTTTTTATTTTACTTTCCCACACCCGACTCTCTCGTTTCAGCAGCCGCGTAGAAACAAGAATCTCCCTCTTTAACCCCTTTTGGATCTGTTGGCAACTCCCTCTAACTCCTTCTATATCAGCGACTCAAGATCGGCGGCTCAACTCTGTCACTAAGATCTGCAGCAGATCTTATTCCCCTCCCTCTAACCCTAACAATAGTGGCGGCATAGTGGTGGCGACAGCGCGGCCTAAATAGGGGTGCCATAAATAGGGGAGGCATAATGGTGGCCTCTCCTTCAACTTCTCCTCAATTATAGCCCAATTGAAGGTTTTAATTTCCTCCCTTGTTAATTTTCCCTAAAAGTTAGGTTTTAATTAGAAATTTTGTGTTATTTAGAGCTAGTTTGGGTTGCAGTTGTAATGATTGTATTGTTACTTTGTTAGTTAGTTCAATTATTATATGTAATTCATTTCAAAATGTTGTAGTTTGTTAATGGATATAGTAAGGCAGCACAATAAGATTAAGTGTTTGTGAAATTGCTTGAGAGAGTGAGTTTTATGTTAGCTACCAACTATTTCTGAAATTGTTTGAGAGAGTATTGTGCAAGGATTACTTATTGATTATTGAGTTACCTTTACACACATATTTTGTCTGACTAAGTTTATGAATGCTACAGAACCAACGTTTGCAAATGAGGAAGTTGATCATTTTGATGGTAGCTGAAGTTGCTTCCTAGGCCCTGGGCATAAAGTCAGAGGTGAGTTTAAGCATAGTTTTTAGTTCTATCATGAAAGTTTGCTTAAACAGGAAGTAAAGTTTTCTTTTACATGAAAAAAGCATATGTATCATTCCATTATATTTTCATGCATTATAACTCGTTACTCATCTCACTATAAGGTTCTTTTATTTCAAAATAAAGTAAAGTGGGAGCCTATAAATATGTTAAGAATTAGAAGAAGATTTGGGGCATCCAGAAAACGGAAAGGGTGACATGTAGAGTTGGACAAAGGAATTATTATATGGTTAATTACAGAAGGATTTAGACCTTTTCTAATAATCATATTTTCACTTATCTCACTTGACACTCTGTCTCTCATTCTATTTTCGGTAGTATAAAAAGCTCAGTTCACCTATCTTTTATAGGGTATTAAAGAAGGATGGTATGACAGTGGAAGCATTGCCTTGGCTGTAATGATTATTATAGTTGTTACAGGTATTCTTTAGACATTTGTGATTTTTAAAGTTGTTTAGTTCTCTAAAATCTTGTATGTTTGAACATTATTTTCTTAAACGCTGGTCGCTGGTAGTTATGGTGCCTCTTGTATTGTCTGGAGTTAAGTTGGTCTGAGTATTTTGTTTGTGAATTTCATGCAGTTTTACTTGATACAGAGATACATGGCTACATGCATACCCACCTTTTTGTATTTATCTAGTGGATCCTGTAATCTGTACATAGAGTGAGACTGCATAGTAATGTAGATTATGGACCTTTGTAATGTAATGTGTACTTTTATGTATATTAGTGTATGTTTGGTAGTGCTTACTTTGCAAACTGAAGTTGTTTGTAGCAATGCCCATCTTTGATCAGGATGCTCAACAATTTTCTGAAATAGCATCTTTGTTATGTGCAGTTGGAATCTTCGAATATCAATGCCAGCTGGGGAAGAGTTGGATGCACCCCACTGTTTGAAACAGCAGCCGGTGGAAGAGTTTTCTCTTGATCAGGTTTGTCATAGTCACTTGCTACACATTTAGCTTACTTATCAGTATTCTTTAAGATTAAATTTTGCAAAAGATGTTCTCTGTCACTGCATTATGGTTTAGTTTTAATACTAACCAACTTCTTATGAACTAAAAAATCTGTTACTTGCGTAACTTGTTAAACCAACTGTAGATTATATATTAAGATGTTTGTTTTGCATCATAGCAATTTTCACATCTTGTGAAAGGTTATCCCATGTAGTTCTACTACTGATTTTAGTGAAATCTGCATATCATTGTATTAGTCAGTTGGATTTTGATGGCAAGAACTTACCTCATCTTGGCACTCTATGATAGTAGTTGTGATTTGATTCATGCTACTGGAGAAGGGGCAAATTGTAAATTTTCCTGGGATTATGTCTAAAGGCATGAAGCTGCAATGAATTAGGGATATTCTACATCTTTATAGAAATTATAGAGCTATGTGTTATGTGCTTTCTTTTAAATGTTTGGCAACTCTAAAACACATTATACTAAAATGCTTCATATATGACACCCAGATGTGAGGATAGTTTTGGTGCTATACTACTATATTGTCATGCTTACTTTAGGGGTGTGTTCTAGTTGAAAAGTCTAAAATACATCAGGTGATACCGATACTAAGATTACTTGATTTGGTTGGGTTTTACCACATTTAGCCTATGAGTTTATTTGATATTCACAGATTCTTATATTGCTTTTTTCTATAAATGTAATTCCCTTTGTACCAATTGGCGATAGGACCGAATAGACGAAAGTAATTTTGACTTTTGAGTATCCGTTCTACTCATGTAAGATGTTATGGTTCAGCACTCAGTAGATTTGTGCCAATTCCGAACTTAGACGTGCCTTTGTCATTTTTATCATTGTACCTCGAATTTGATTGCTATACGCTATGTAATCCTTATTTCTTGGGCAAAGTTGATCTATATACATAGCCTATCTCGGCCACCTTTTATTGTATTCATCTTTTTCTCTTTGGGAGTGGAGAAAGTTAAATCATATTTCAATTCTCATTAACTTATTTAGGTTTCAACATTGAACAATTTTATGCACCCTATTCCGGAACTTGATAAATTAATGAACAAATTGCACTTTATTGCAGAAACTGATGATCATAGCTGAATGATGGTTGTCCAGGCTGGTGGCAAACCAGAAATGATGAATGAATCTGATAGTGATGATGATAAGCCCATAGTATTTAAACGGAATAACACTGAATCAAAGCAAAATCTACTTAACACACAAGTTAAAAACTCATCGTCTCAGAAGCTTGATGGAAAATCAGGGAGACAAATGTCTGATGTATGTTCCCCTAATGGTCAAAACTCAAGCGTCCAGAAAGGTAAAATTGTTCCCTCCACCAAGGGATCACCTGTTATATCACCATTGGCAAGTCCAAAAGCATCAACTTCATCAGTGAAGGCATCATTAGTGAAATCACCTGTGGCAAATACAAAAGCTTTGACTAAAGTATCTGATCAGTCCAAAAATTATTCACAACAGAATAAAAGCACTATTGTTAAAAAGGAGAAGCCATTGGGAAGACCTCATGTTGACCCATATAGTGATTCTGAGGATGATACACCACTTAGTCATAGACTTTTAGGTGGAGCATCAAATGGAAGCTCCCACCATGTCAGCAAAGGGTCCAGCAATTCTGTTCCTGTTTTATCAACGTTTTCAAAGCCAAGTGTGAAGGAGGAAGATTCAGAAGATGAAAAGCCCTTGTCTCTGAAGTTCCAGTTAAAGTCAAATGTAGGGGCATCTGCTAGCAACTGTTCTGACTCTGATGAAAATAAACCTCTGGCATCGAAGCTTCAGCAAAATGGTTCAGGTGTCATGGATAATCAACTTAAGAAATCTTCCACTGCATTGGATAAGAGACCTTCAGCTGAAGCCAAATATTCAGTTCAGTCTTCATTGAAAAAGGCAAAGCTTTCGGATGCATCTATATCAATCAACTGCAAGCAAGTATCTGTTAAAGCAGAACCAAGTGGAAAAGATGATGCTGATGATCATGTTCCTATTTCCCAGAGAATTAAAAAGTTAGCTACACCAGTTAGTAAATTGTCTGATAAAATGAAAACAACATCAATTTCTTCTTCAGTGAATAAAATAAATAACAAGTCCAAGAAAGTGATAAAGAAAATTAAGTTCTCTAAGTCGTCAAAGGTTCCCCCTGGCTCTAGTGAAGGGCAAAAATGGGCGACCTTAGTTCACAACGGTGTCATTTTTCCACCTCCTTACAAGCCTCATGGAGTTAAGATGAACTACAAGGGACAACCAGTTAATCTGACTCCTGAACAAGAGGAGGTGAACATCTATTTCCCTTTCTCTCTTGATACTAACTGCAGCCTTTTGGTCTCTATTACGGATATATTCATCATGTTTTCTGAACAAAGAGTCAGTTATTGCCCCCCTCCTGAAGCAATCTGTTCTTTCGACCTTCACTAAGTTACTATCAGTTGTATTGTAATTATTTGCAGGTTGCAACAATGATTGGAGTGATGCGCGATACTGAATACTGGACCAAACCTATGTTCATAGAGAATTTCATGAGTGACTGGAAGAAGATACTTGGAAAAAACCACATAATTCTGAACTTTAAAGACTGCGATTTTAACCCAATCTATGAGTGGCATCAGAGGGAAAAGGAGAAGAAGAAACAAATGAGTACATAAGTAAGTTAATTCCTTTCAGGAATTCCAGTTTTGTTTTGAAAATGGATGCTTTAAGTTGGCCTAATTAGTCTCTTCTTACTATGAACTGAACAGGGAACACCTTTTTCAGCATGGCTTTTGCTTTCCCAAGATTTATGATTTTATTATTATTATTCTGGTTTGCTCATGACTTATGCTAATCAGAATATTGTTCTTAGTTGGCAATGAATTTGATAGCAGCATATACTTGGTTAGTCTAGTAAGGTGTGACAGTGACAGTTATAGGAGTGTTTCTTATTCATCATTTTACACTTTCGTGGATTCTATTAGGGAAGTAGTTTTGGACATTTATTCCATATCCTTGCCTATTCCAGTTTACAAGTAAATGACACGAGTATCTTGCACATTTAGGAATCTCCATTTGAGATTGCAACTGTTGGTCCACAATAGAGTAGTACTTGGTACTTATTCTTTTCATCAAGATCTTTCATGCAATGAAGATATATATTTCATTTTCAGAAAAGATCAGACCTAGTCTCTCTCTCTCTCTGTCCCCTTATATATAAATATAACATATTATTTTAATTTTAATTTTTCCAAGTCCTTGTATCTGTATTTTTTTTATTAGTAAGAGCTTCCTTCCAATGAAGATGTGCGAATATGGAATAAATCTAATCTATAGAAATTATCTTTAAAGATGGATATTGCTGTGTTCTTGGTGCACGGAACACAAGTTATGTCTCAATATAGATGGTTCGCTATATGAAATCACATAGGCAGACCAAAGATTTTCTTTTTAAGGAAGTTTCAAGTGATTGCTGCTGGCAATTTCGTATTGTTTTGTCAATACGGAGCAGAGTTCGTGGTACTTAATATTCAAATTCACTGATATAAGTTTCCTTTTGCAGGAGAAGAAAGCATTGAAAGAAGAGAAGATGAAACAAGAGGAGAAGTATATGTGGGCCATTGTTGATGGTGTGAAAGAAAAGGTTGCCTACTCTGAGTTATTTATCTTGGTTTGAGATTTCGATTGGTCATATCTTGTTCTAAGTTCATGCATTATTTTGTTTACCTGTTGAATAGAGAAGTGTAGTGACAGATTTACTTTTACCGTGTCAGTACTTTTCTAGTTTTCATTTCTGGGAAGGTAATACCCCCTCTTGCCCCCTCCAATATATTTTTGTATAGAGCCGGGTTAGCACAGTGTTAAAAGAATAGAAAACTACCTTGGCTGATGCAACTACTTGGACTGATGTAGGTTGGCAACTTTAGAGTTGAACCACCAGGATTAACTACAGTGTCTAACAAGTGTCATTTGTTTTGTCTTATACTACCTAATAGCTGTAACAAAAAATACCAAGGAAAAAAAACCTTATATATAGCTATAAATTTTTATTTAATTTTAGGGTTACATAAAAGGCATCAGAGCAGCTTACACTAAGAATTTTTCTAGTAAAGATGTCACAAAGCGGCAAGTAGCAGTGGCAACTTATCTAATCGACAAATTAGCTCTGAGGGCAGGCAATGAGAAGGTGTGATATTTATTAATTGTCTGTATGAAAACTATTTCCTCTTCTTTTTTACTTTTTCATTTTTCAACTGCTGCATCATATATGAATTAGTAAATTATTATGTTATGATAAAATAAGTGGTAAGGTTTTGTTGGGTGAAGGCGATGTACTTACAGAGAGGAGATCATAGTGTTATAAAACATGTTAAGTAGAATGATGTGGATTGTTAACTGTACCAGTTTGTCTTTATTATGTTTTTCCACAATAACTAACTTACAGAAAATTTTATCCACTAAGCAAGGAAGAAAGGCAAATAATCATTTTACGCAGACTACTTATTTGTGTTTTGTGTTTTTTCAGGATGATGATGAGGCTGATACTGTTGGTTGTTGTACATTGAAAAAGGAAAATGTTACACCAGTGCCTCCAAATATTTTGAAGGTAATTTCTTTTATGTTTGAGATGGCATAGTTTCAACTATCAACCAAGGGAAAAACTCACAAGGCGATTTTGTTTTAGAACAAAATTTGAGTTATGGAAGTCCTAAATGGTTCTGTTGTTGGTGTTTGTGCAGTTTTCTTTGCAGGGTTCATTGTTCTCTGTCTTTACAGAGCTAAGCATAAGCGTTCTGGTAGCGTGCAGGGCCCAAATACAATGATAATTCATCCACGCCATTCAGGATCAGACCAAGATGCTGTAAAGATCACAGTTACTGGGTCCAGTGTTACTGGTGGGGCAACTCAACTAGTGAAACTTTGAGTCTTAGAAGTAGTGGACCTAGTGACATGCATATTGTTGAGGCTGGAAACATGGTAATCTCCATCCAAGTCCTAAGGAATGTAACTAACAACTTCAGCCGAGAGAATATATTGGGAATAGGTGATTTTGGAACTGTTTACAAAGGCGAGTTACATGATGGAACTAAGTTAGCGGTTAAGAGGATGGAGTCCGGGGTGATGAGTGAGAAGGGTTTAGATGAGTTTAAGTCTGAGATTGTTGTTCTCACCAAGGGTCGACATCGACATTTGGTTGCCCTTCTAGGATATTGCCTGGACGGAAATGAGAGGATACTTGTTTATGAGTATATGCCTCAAGGGACCCTTAGTAGGCATCTGTTTAACTGGAAGGAGGAAGGTTTGAAACCTCTTGAATGGGCAAAAAGGTTAACCATTGCATTGGATGTTGCCAGAGGTGTTGAATATCTACATGGTTTAGCCCAACAGAGCTTCATTCATAGGGATCTTAAACCATCTAACATTATTCTGGGAGATGATATGCGTGCTAAAGTTGCAGATTTTGGACTTGTTCGTCTTGCTCCAGACGGGAAAGCTTCACTCGTAACAAGATTGGCAGGAACTTTTGGATATTTAGCACCAGAATATGCAGGTGAGTTCTTATTTTATTTTTTGATCTTCCATCTTTTAGATTATGCTTTAGAATTTACAACTATCTTTCCCATCCTTTATATGCTGCTTAAAGTTTTAAGTAGTCATGCACGGAAGTTCCAGAGCACTAGTACGGAATATCTAATTGATATTGCAGCCTTAATAACCGAGAGTAACGTTAAAGCACCCCATCACTGAAACAGCAAAACATTGGTGAGCGAGGGATCCATTTCACGTATTTGTACCATCAAAGAGAATTTTGTATATGGAGTGATGCAATTTCTTATAAATCCAATTAATTTGATGGTCACGGAAATTTTATAATCTTCTCCTTGACATTACGATTATTCTAGATATGGATAGAGTAGGATCAGTCATAGGACTTCTGTTACATTAGATAGTTTGTTCTTCATTAATCTCTTTCTCCCTATTAATTTAAGTTTACCAGGCTCATTTTTTTTCTTATTCCTCATCTTATTGAAATTGAATTTTGGTGTTTCTTTTGCAGCAGGAAATTTACATGTCCAACCTTGATTTTCTTCAAGAAAATGATGATGAAGTGGACCTAACATGACATACACTTCATTCCATCTAGTTCATTGTTATTCTTTCAGTTTTCTTGTGTTAGTTATTAAATATTGTAAATACTATGATCTTTGGGAGATCAAGATATAATAACAAATTTTGTATTTATTGTGACTTGAGCATTATCTATTTATATATGGAGTATTAGTTTTAATTATTGGCTCTTAATGCATTAGTTTGTCAATTAGTTTGAAACAGGTATGACATTTATATTAACTTGAAATATTAAATTTAATATTTATTATAGCAATTAATAAAAATAATAGTAATAATAATAAATATGAAATCATTGATTTGAAAATTAATTATAATTTGCAATGAATTTTGATTATTTATCAATTAATTTTTTATTTATAAATTTATAATTTGTGAATGATTTTACTTGAGTAATTGACATTAATGAAAGATTATTTTTCTTACTAAATCTTTTCTAGTTAATTAGTTAGTCATCAGTGAAAGATTATTTCTCTCACTAATTTGAAGATACATTTTCAATTTATAATTAGTGAAAGAAAATTTTCTCTCGTTAAATAAATATGTTCTTCACAATATATTATTTGTGAGGGAATAAAGTTATTCACTAATTTCAAATAGTCCTTCTTAAAATATTATTTGTGAAGGAAACTAATCTTTCACTAAATAACAATATTCTATTACTAAATACAATTTGTGAATAAAAAAGTTATTCACAATATATCCTTCACAGAAAACATTTAGTTACTACTTAGCGAATGATACCCAATTGCGATGAGGTCTAATGCGAGCACTCGTGTGAAGGAAATAATAAATTACTTGTGAGTGATATAGGGCCTCTAGTGAAGGATTTGTCCTTCACTAGAGGCCATTTTTTGGTGTAGTGGTAGAATATTTTTCTTGTAGTGTTATATAGTAACTTATTTAATTAAATTAAGTTACTAAGGTTTGTAATTAAATTATTTAACAGAAGCATTAAAAGAATAATTGGTTTAACTATTTAATTAAGCTATATTGGTTAATTCCTTAAATGCCCATACTACTATTCCAAACTTGGTGGCCAAGTTGATAGTTTTCCTCCTTATTTTCCCTTGCTATTGCCGTGAATGAAAGCAAGAGTAGGGAGAATGAATTTCTCTCGGAGGTCAAGCCAAAATTTCTTGCAAATTGAGAGTTTAGCAATTTATCTCCTCTCCCAATACTAGCCGAAACTTCCTCTCTCCTCCCTAGCAAAAAATTTGCTCTCTTATGCCCACAAAATCTTTTAACCGTGAGTTCTAAAATTGACATCCTAATTGAGCTAATGCTTAAATCCAAAATTGGAGCCTTGTATATGTAATTGTTTTCAATTTTGAGTTCTAGTAAGAATTCTTGAAAGTATATAGAAATAGAGTAAAGTTTGAATTTTGGAAGTATAGTTAGCTTTGATATAAATTTGGACTAAGTTTCTATATAATAAACCAAGTTTTAATCCTTGTATATGGAATATGGCATTAGAAAATGGTTTGAATCAAGAAATGAAAAAGTTAGTTTTGTTAGTAAACTAGTTAGTTTACTATGTTTATTTTGGGCTTGGAATTGATTATGTAAATGAGTTAATTCTAATGATTATAATTAGAGATATGGAGCTAATATGTGGTGTGCGGAGTAACAAGGAGGAAGAATTTGGGATAGAACGAAAACAAAACCCCATGAAATCAGCCCGCCATTTAACGTCATTTTGACGCACACATTATGTTCGGTAAATGGCCTTAAAGAGTAAAATGATTAAAAGTTTAGAATTTAACGGAGCCGAGACGTTAGACGAGTCTTATTATGTTAAATAAGACTTATTTGTAATGAAATTTGGGTTGGAACGAGTCGAGATGAGTTTTGGATGTCAAAACGAGAAGTCCGAAAAACTAGTGGACTGCTGACCCAAAAAGGAAAATTCGAAGTTAGCTAGATTGTTCAGAAAATTCTGGGCTTTTGGGAAAGTATAGTACATTGAATAAGTTTTCCATAGACTCTGGAACGGACTAATTCTGACTTCGGAGCAAAGAGTTATGACCGTTCAAAGTAGTCTCATCAAAGCTGTCCAAATCAGGAAAATCAAGTGCAGACCTGTCCCTTGTGCGAATTTTATGGGCTGATGTGTTCGGAATTTGGAAAAGGTCAGTAAATAAGAGTTGTATCCCCGGAAGTTAGCTTTGCGTGAGCTCAAGAATCGCTCAAAAATGTTTTGAAACGAAAAAGTTAGGACTCTTTTAGCGAGAGAGGGTACAGCCGAAACGAAAGTGAAAAATTGTTATGAATGTACACATTTGGTGCTCTATTTGGACTGCCTAATGAACCTGAAATGGGGGTTTCATATTTTTAAAAAATAGTCTCATATGATACGAAAAAAGTACTGAAATTTGGGAATTTTCCGATAAGCGAGCAAGGCGTGAGAAAATCGCAAAGTGGCTCATTCGTTATGCAAGGCAGCAGCCAGCGCTGTGCCAGCCGCGCGCGCACATTGTGCCGTGCTGCTGGTGCAGTCGCTTGGCGGGCTTTTTGAGCGCTGTTTTGATCAATGTTCGTAGCTTGTTTTTGCGTTTAGAAAATTTTTAAATGTACTATATCATAAGGTCTATGACATATTAGAAATTTGTCACGATTCGATCAATGGTTTAAGAATTAAAATGAGTCAAAGACCATGTCAGAACATAAAAACGGACGACGCCGAACATAGCTGCTATGGGCTGTTTTGACGTTCGACGTTCCGGATCTTGTTTTGCCTAGATTTTAAGCAATGTTAAGTCTAATAAAGTCCCAAGAGATATGTTTTCACGTTATGTGATAAGTTATGCCACAAAAACTCAGTATGGACATAAATAATGTAATAAACATTTATATATTTAAGAGAAATAATCCGAAAATAGTATATGAAAATGGTTTTATAGCGAAACGAAAAGTATAGAACCATTAAAAAATTGTAAGGATGTGAGTTATATATACGAAGCAAGGATGTGAGTTATTCATGAAGCAAAGTGCGAAACTAATTTGCAAATGAAATAGAATATCTGTGTATGAGGCAGTGGGCCGAGTTAACTTATGAACTATCAAAAAGGTATAAAAATAATATAAATAAAGGAAATGATATAGTAAGTCGTGCTTTACTATAAGAGCTAAAAATTAATCATTTAAATCTCGAATTTGCGAGTAAAAGCAAAATATATTTCTAAAATGGGGGTATGGATGGTTTGAACTTAAAGAATGTGAAATGTTTACATATTAATGATATGAGAAACCTTTATTATGCGTAAAAAGGTTAAAACGGACAAAGTTTTCAAAGGAACCAAAGATGGTTTTAAGATGAGAATAAAAGATTATAGTTTAAATAAACTAATAATCATGGATTAAATATATGCATGCATGTTTTGTGACATAGTTGGTTATCTAATGTCCATATATAAGTAAACATAGTTTTCTAGAATTTGTGGAGAGAAACTAAGTTAAATTTTTTGGTAATCTCCAATCAAGGCAAGTTTCTCAGTTTATTTATGTGGACTAATAATTGCTATAAATAGCTGTTAGCATGACTTATGTTTATAGATATGTGATGCTTATGAACTTTATTAATTGCTTTGTGAATGATGAATGTCAAAATATGACTAATTGTTAAATTGAGTCAAGGAACTCAATATATATATGTAATGAATGACAGGTGCAGAACATGTGTAGTATGTTATGGTACGTATGTTGCTACTAGCAGGGCATAAGTTTGATCATGCATTTGTAATATACTTGAACTCTAAGCATATGATGCATGAACTGAATGTGAACCTATGTGATATGTGATGCATGATAGGTTGTTAGACTTGCTGGGTCGTCATGCTCATTCTTGCTTAATTTGCTGGTTAAAGCTATGATGCGAACTCTCGTGATTAGGAACGCATGAAAAGAAGACTATTTGTTTAATGTAGATTGTATTAAACCCTGATGACGGTATTTTACATGTGTAAACCACAGAGAAGTAAATCTTTGAATTATTCAATGGATGAAAATCATTTGTTCTGAAATAGGGATATGTTTGAAAGAATGAAATGTATATATATTCATATCTATTTTGATTAAATAAATCATATAATAAATATATTTTAATATAAAAAAGAATCGTAAAGGTTGAGATTCAGAAAATGAATGAATAGAAGAAAGAAGGAATTTTTTTTCTTCGCATTTTTAGTTATTTTAACATTAAATAATGTTTTAAAGCCAGAAGAAGATAGTATTAACGCACAAGATTGGGAAGAGAAATAGTCTCAATTTTGGAGGCGTTACATTATCAAACTAACCCATATTCACCTAGAATAAAGCCCTAGAAATTATAAATAAGATCAAATTAACCACCATATAAATTGTAAAAATTTGAACATTAATGTAAAACTAACCTTATATATGTGTTGTTCACCTCCAAAACTTGCTAGAATCTTCAAGAATTGGATGAGATGGCCAAAATCGCATAAGCTAGCGCAGCTGCTACGTTTGATTTTAAGGGTTTAATTGTTGTGCATGCGAACGAGATTTATAGGTTATATGGGGAGACTTCCTATGCACAAAAACTTCTTGAGGATAGTTAACAAAGAATTTTCCTTATACTATCCACAAGAAGTTCTTGCGAATAAGAGTTAAAATAATTTAAAACCTGTTTAAATGAGGGGCAAATGAG
The DNA here is from genome assembly GCA_016801055.1 of Panax notoginseng. NCBI lineage: Eukaryota > Viridiplantae > Streptophyta > Magnoliopsida > Apiales > Araliaceae > Panax > Panax notoginseng. The sequence goes on from CM029016.1 coordinate 7,668,849, forward strand.
AAATTTTGGTCTTCCATTACTATCCATAGGAATTTCAAGAGGATAGTAAATAGTATTGTCCGAAAAAATTTCTTGCGTATAATAATTGGAAATTTCTAATCTGAGTGGGTCACGATTATAATAGACGACATACGATGGGTTGCCCCCCCCCCCCCCCCCCTCCCCCCCTCCCCCCCTCCCCCACATATATATAGACAATTTTACAATTGTTGCTCTTGCAGCATTTGTTTTTCTTAAAATTTAAGGCTAAAATTGAAGAGGGTTTCATTAATTAATTAATTAATTTCACATAACAATGTGTTCTACTCCATGAGTAGATTAAATTAAGTATTTGGGAGCTCAAATCCATGGAGTAATGAATGAGAAATTAACTCCCAAAAATCACCCTTAGAAAAGATAAATGATAATAAATACATATGGGAAGCCAAGTCCCACATCGGTTAAGAACTAAAAAATTATTAAGTTTATATACTAGAAAGTTGCTCTTGGGTTTGGTCACCCCACTTTTGTAAAAGGGAGAGGACCTAGCCAAGGTTTGGTTCGAACCCACATGCATCGTCGACCGGGCGGTGTAGCTTGGCTCGGGCTCGCGATTAGTGGGTCTGGGTCCTTGTATATAATTTTTTGGTCAAAATTTATTTAAATTTTTAATTAAAATTTATTTTATTTAGTTCTATTATCAAAACTGGGTCGTTTTAATAAATAGTATTTATTATTATACTACGTAGTTTTAGAAAGCGTTACCTATCGAACGAACACGTCAAAACTGTGTCGTTTTGGGAAAGGCTATCTGCCTGAATGGACGCCCTAAAACTACGTCGTTTTGTCTGAACGGACGCGCCTTTTCTGTTAACGACTAAAACTACGCCGTTTTTGTTCTGATAAGACTAAACTACGTCGTTTAATTAGTAGTTCGAATGGACGCGCCCTTTCTGTTAACCCTTAATTCTACGTCGTTTTGGCTAAATAGTATCTTTTCAAGGGGTTATGTCCCTTTTAAAGGGTCACTAATCTCTCCTATAAATAAACAGAAGGGGGCAGCCATTTCATTCATTCAATTCACAAGCATTCAAGGATTCTAGTCATATAGTCTTTATTATTCATAGTTTATTTGAGAGAGATTTTTTGAGCACTTTTCTTTAGTTCGTAGAATATACTAATTGGAGTGCTACTTTAGTATATTTTGTCATTGTATCCTGGGAGATAAGTGCTATCAACTCTGAGTACCATACGGAGGGTATAATTATCTTAAGGACATAGTACCAAGTACTAGCATTGACAAATTTATTTATGCAATTTTGAGATAAGTTATATATATATATATATATATATATATATATATATATATATATATATATATAGTTTCCACTCTATTTTTTCTAACAATCTTAAGACAATTATTGTTTGATTATTTCTATATATATATATTTGAGATATGGCTACCGATACTCTATCTATAATCGGTTCTACTTCTTCTACTCCAAATGTTCCTGTGAAGCATGGTGAAAAACCAGAAAGGTTCAATGGTACAGAATTCAAAAGGTGGCAACAAAAGATGTTGTTTTATCTTACTACTCTGAACTTGGCAATGTTTCTTCACGAAGATCCTCCTGTTCTCAAAGAAGATGAAACAGACATGCAATTTGTTGTTGCGATTGATGCATGGAAGCATGCCGACTTTCTATGTCATAATTATATCCTTAATAGATTGGACAACACATTATACAATATGTATAGTTCTCTCAAAACTGCAAGAGAATTATGGGATTCCTTGGATAAGAAATATAAAACTGAAGATGCTGACAAGAAGTTCATAGTTGGCAGATTTTTGGACTACAATATGGTGGATTAATTCCAAGGCAGTCATCAACCAAGTCCAAGAATTACAAGTTATCCTGCATGAAATACATGTAGAAGGTATGTCTTTAAGTGAATCTTTCTAAGTTGCTGCAATTATTGAAAAACTACCACTAATGTGGAAAGATTTTAAGAATTATCTCAAGCATAAACGCAAAGAGATGAAACTTGCAGACTTAATCGTAAGATTAAGGATAAAAGAGGAGAACTGTGTCTCCGAGAAGAAAGCAAGAAAGATCTTTGTGGATCATAAAATCAATGTGGTGGAACAAGGTCAAAAATCTAAAACAAGAAGGTACTCCGGCAATGGGCTTCAACAGGGAACAAATAAAAAGTTCCAAGGCAAATGCTACATTTTTGACATGCTCGGACATAGAGTAAAGGATTGTTGTAAACGCAAAGACCATACTAAGAAGTCCGCACAAGACAATGTAACGGAAGTGGATGGTCTGCTTCAAGATGTTTCAGAAATGAGCCTTTTAGCGGTTGTTTCTGAAATTAACATGGTTGAAAATCTCAGGGAATGGTGGGTAGATACTGGAGCAACTCGCCATGTGTGTTCTAACAAGAAGATATTCTCCACATATAAACAAATTGAGAAACAATTGTACATGGGAAATTCTTCCTCATCCAAAATTGCTGGACAAGAAAAAATGGTTTTGAAGATGACTTCTGGAAAGGAACTCACCCTCAACAATGTGCTCCACGTGCCTAATATTAGAAAGAATTTAGTGTCAAGATCCCTTCTTAGTCAAAAGAGATTTAAATTAGTTTTTGTATCGGACAAATTAGTCCTAACTAAAAATGGGATGTATGTGGAGAAGGGATATATGAGCAATGGGCTCTTCATGATGAATATAATGACTGTTATATCTTCTAATATTAATAAAATTGCATCTTCTACTTATATGATTGAGTCTTATAATTTATGGCATGGTAGATTAGGACATGTTAATTATAATATTATACGTAGATTAATTAATATAGAATGTTTGCCAAAATATGAGATTAACTCCAATCATAAATGTGAAGTTTGCGTTGAGGCAAAAATTTAAAAATCTTCTTTTAAATCAATTGAAAGAATTATATAACCTCTTAAATTAATACATACTGATATTTGTGATTTAAAATATATACAAACAAGAAGAGGTAAGAAGTATTTTATTACTTTTATAGATGATTGTACAAGATATTGTTATGTTTACTTATTGAGAAGTAAAGATGGGACTTTGAAAATGTTTATACAATACAAATATGAGGTTGAGAACCAACTTGATAAAATGATCAAGATAATTAGAAGTGATCGTAGAGGTGGAGATTATGAATTTTCTTTTGTTGAAATTTGTTCACAACATGGTATAATACACCAAACAACTGCACCTTATTCACCACAACAAAATGGTGTTGCAGAAAGAAAGAATAGAACTTTAATTTGAAAGAAATGATGAATGCATTATTATTAAGTTTTGGACTACCTCATAATTTGTTGGGGGGGGGGGAGGGAAGCAGTTCTTTCAGCAAATTATATTCTCAAGCGAATACCTCAAAAGAAGTCTAATGCTTCACCCTATGAAATATGGAAATGATGTAAGCTATATTATAAACACTTAAAAGTGTGAGGGTGTTTAACAAAAGTAATGGGTCATTCACCCAAAAAGGTGAAAATATGTATAAAAACAATAGATTATATATTCATTAGTTATGCTAATAATAGTAGTGCATATAGATTTTTGGTTAATAAATCAAAAATAGAGGAAATACATGGAAATAATATTATTGAGTCAAAAGATGCTGAATTTTTTGAAATAATATTTCCTAATAAAAAGGAACAAGAACCAAGTTCTAATGAACAAGAAACAAGTTCAAACAAAAGAACTTATGATACTGTTAGTGACAGTAATCATGAATTAGAAGATATTGATGAACCTAGATGTAGTAAATATGCTAGAACATCAAATCTTATGGTCCGAATTTTCTAACTTATTTGTTAGAAAATGAGCCTCAAACTAATAGAGAAGCAATATCTAGTCCCGAAGCTCCATATTGGAAAGAGACTATAGATAGTGAAGTAGAATCCATTCTGCACAATCATACGTGGGAATTAGTAGATCTCCCACCAGGCTCTAAACCTCTTGGATATAAGTGAATATTCAAGAAGAAAATAAAAGCATATGGATCTGTAGACAAGTATAAAGTAAGACTTGTAATCAAATGATACAGACAAAAGGAGGGTTTGGATTATTTTGATACTTATTTTCTTGTGACAAAAATATCTTTAATTAGGATGTTAATAGCCATTGCAGCTATATATAATTTAGAGATACATCAAATGGATGTGAAAATAGCTTTCTTGAATGGAGATTTAGAAGAAGAATTCTACATGGAACAACCAGAAGAGTTCATTGTTCCAAAACAAGAAAAGAAAATTTATCGGCTTGTGAAGTCCCTTTATGGATTAAAACAAGCACCTAAACAATAACATAAAAAATTTGATAATGCAATATTGTCAAATGGTTTCAAGATAAATGAGTGTGACAAATATGTGTATATCAAGGACACTGAGAAAGGGTATGTCATTATTTGTCTTTATGTAGATGATATGCTCATTATGGGTAGTAATAATGAAATAATTAAAACTACCAAGAGAATATTAAATAATATATTTGACATGAAAAGATATGGGTGTTGCCGATGTGTAATATTAGGAATTAAAATTCTAAAACGTTGAATGGGTTAGTTTTATCATAATCACACTATTTTGAGAAAATATTCAGAAAATTCAATCAATATGATTGCAATCCTGTGGGAACACCAATAGATATAAATCTACACTTGTCTAAAAATAAAAGAGAGAGCATATCATAACCTGAGTATGCACAAATAATTGGAAGCCTTATATACTTAATGAATTGTGCACGTTCTGACATAGCAGAAGCTATCAATAAATTGAGTAGATTTACAAGTAATCTAGTACAAGATCACTGGAAAGCGATTATAAGAGTTTTAAGGTATTTAAAATATACTCAAAACTTTGGATTACACTACTCAAGATATCCAGCAGTACTCGAAGGATACTATGATACGAACTTGATATCGGATACAAAAGACTCTAAATCCACAAGTGGTTTTGGTTTACACTAGGTGGAGGAGCAGTATCATGGAAATCTTGTACACAAACATGCATTGCTCCAACAATGATGGAATCTGAGTTTATTGCATTGGATAAGGTTGGAGAAGAATCTGAGTGGCTTCGACACTTTTTAGAAGATATTCCTATGTGGTCTAAACCTGTGCCGCCTATTTGTATCCATTGTGATAGTCAATCAGCAATTGGAAGGTCACAGAGTCACATGTATAATGGTACGTCTAGACATATTCGTCGTAGACACAATATCATAAAACAATTGCTCTTTAATGACATTATGCCTATTGAGTACCTAAATTCTAAAGAAAATATAGCAGATCCGTTAACTAAAGGTTTGACTAGAGAGCAAGTAAAAATAACTTAGAGGGGAATGGGTTTAAAGCCTATAAATAAGGATCGCATGATGAAAACCCAACCTATTTCACTTGAGATCCTAAGATCTAGGTTCAAAGGGACAACAAAATTGTGAATGATTCAACCAAATCACTATGAAGAAATTAGCTTCTTCTGCTCATTCGTATGATACGAGATAGTGATACCTGCAGTGGTTTCAGGATAAGTTATGCTTTTAATGATTCTTAAATCTTGATAAACAAGTAGGGTATGGTAGGATACTCTTATTAAAAATCACCTATGTGAGTGTGAACTAGGCCAATTCTATGAGAATGATAAGGCTATACTTCTCTAAAGCACTCATAAATTCGGGATTGTTCGGGGCCTAAATGAACATAATCATGAGAACAAAATAATGTCTAAAAAGATTCTGTGTGAATTATTATTGTCTCGATTTACAAAAACGGTTGGACAGTTCAAGACATCACGTTCACTGGATAACTAGTAAACCCTATAATCTTTCACAAGAGAAGATTTAAAGCCAAAAGCTACCTTTCTCGATACATATAATTTCTAATTTTCTCTATTTCTCTCTCTCTCTCTCTCTCTCTCTCTCTCTGAGTCTGTATAACATTTGCATAAGGCTGACAGTCAATTTCATTCATGTGGGGGATTGTTAGAATTTGAGCATAAAATTGAAGAGGGTTTCATTAATTAATTAATTAATTTCACATATCAATGTGTTCTATTCCATGAGTAGATTAAATTAAGTATTTGGAAGCTCAAATTCATGGAGTAATGAATGAGAAATTAACTCCCAAATATCACCCTTAAAAATGATAAAATGATAATAAATACATGTGGTAAGCCAAGTTCCATATCGATTAAGAACTAAAGAAATATTAAGTTTATATATATACTAGAAAGTTGTTATTAGGTTTGGGCCTCAAAGGGCACCCCACTTTTGTAAAAAGGAGAGGACTTGGCCAAGGCTTGGTTTGAACCCACACGCGCCGCCGTCGACCGGCCGGCTTGGCCTGGATCGGGCTCGGACTCGTGGCACGTGGCTCGTGGCTCGCGGTTCATAGGTATGGGTCCTTGTATATAATTTTTTGGACAAAATTTATTTAAATTTTTAATTAAAATTTATTAAAATTTTATTTTATTTAGTTCTTTTATCAAAACTGTGTCATTTTGATAAATAGTATTTATTATTATACTACATCGTTTTGAGAAGCGTTACATGTCGAACAAACTCGTCAAAACTGTGTCATTTTGGGAAAGGCTATCTGCCTGAACGGATGCCCTAAAACTACGTTATTTTGTCTAAGCGGACGCGCATTTTTTGCTAAAGACTAAAACTACGCCGTTTTTGTTATGATAAGACTAAAATTACGTCGTTTAGTAGTCCGAATGGACGCACCCTTTCTGTTAAGCCTTAAAACTACGTTGTTTTGGCTAAATGAGTTGACATATTTTAGACCCATAATTATTTTTTAGTTCCAACCGACACAACCCATATTAAAAATAGATTATGTAATTTTAGTTCTTAATGGAATCATAACGTAAACCAAAATCAAACCATATTAATAATTAACCAAGCTTAATCATTTTATACTAAAAAAAAAAGTTTTTTTTTTGTAGTAGGAAGGAGTAATATGAGAGACTTGAATTGGTAAAATTCATGACTTCTCCAAAAAAAAAAATAACAATATACAATTCAATCCAGACATTTTCAAAAACCAGTCGATCTCAAAAAGTAAAACATTAAAATACAAAAAGTCAAGGCAAGTTATTGCTTTAAATTATAATGTCAAGTAATATTACCAGACATTTTCAAGGCAAGTTATAGACTAATATATTCGCAGCTTATCCAAATTCTAAGGTGAAAATTTGGTATATTTGAAACTTTGCCGACGGATCTGACCAGAAAATATGGCGAGAGGACCATAATTTTTTTTTATTTTTTTTGGCTAAATATAAACAATTTTCGTCTTCCTCTTATCTTTTGAGTCTTCTCACCCAAAAAAGAATAAATAAAAACTGAAGATTAATTCTTATAGTCATTAGCCAGACCACGAACGTTCTAATTAGAAAACAAGCAATTAGATCAAGCCCTTTTTACATACTTGAATTGGACTCAAATTTTTACATAATAAATATTTTTCAAAAGATATTTTAACTTTTTTAGTAACTAAATATTTCTAACAAACCTTACGAAACAATCGTGTAGGATTAAGTTCCTTCCATTAAACATATTCTCCAATTTTTTTCCAATATATAATTAGTGACACTAATATTATATTCGACAAAATAAATTTCGTGATGAATTGTGTCACTAAAAATATTGTAAAAAATAATATTTGTGTTATTGAATATGTATCGAGAAAAATTGAATGAAAAATATAATGGCTAAATTCTAATCATGTCGTGACTCATGACATTGGAACTTGAAAGTAGTATATTGAAATTTTATATGTGCACACCTAGAAGAGGGGATGAATAGGAGGGTGTGGTTCAACAAATTATGTCAAATTTAAAATTTTCTACACGATTAATCCACACAACTTAATTTAGCCTGAATTATTCTTCTATTTTCCTGTACTACTTTAGAATAAATTTAATTTTATTACGTATACAATGAAGTTTAAGTATTGGGTTTGACAGTCGTCGCCCACACAGAATTATTTCTTATGAAAAGAGGCACCAAGTAAATGGTTGGCATGGAAAGTTAGCATGTGAGGGCTAGCTTTAGGAAGATGACTCGTTTACTATGTTTCGTTGGTTACATGGCAGCAGGGAAATATATATACTCTGTTCCCAAAAGAATAAATAAAATACAATTTACGAGTAATTTTTTTTAAAATTTATCTCTAACCCCATAAGATCATATAAAGCAATTAGTACTTTTATTTTTATATTCAAATGAATTTCACTAAATGATTTATTTACCTTTCATTTTATGTACTTTATTTTATGTTTTTGGAGACAAAAAAAATGTGTATCTTTATTCATTATTTTTTTGGAGACAAAAAAAATGGATATTGTATTATTTTATGCTTGGCTATAACTTATCCATGCCGATTTTTCAATGTAAAAATGAAACAGTCAATTACTTAAACTGGTTCCACTTTTCTTTAATTTAGATCTACACCTAACCTTGCAACACAAGCTTTTAAATCTGTCTAAAAGTTCTAAATCACCTCAAGGGAATCTAAGGAAAATAGTAATATATATGTCAATAAATTTCATGACAAAACTGAATTAATTTGAAGTAATAAGATAAAATAATAATGTGTAGATCACTTCTTAATTCTCTCATATTCTGTGTCGATATTAACTGTCTACATAAATTTATTTTTGCAAGGCTCCAATTATTAAATCATTCGGCTGACATTGTAATGTGTGGACTCAGTTTGTGTAAATCCTTAAAAAAGTTTTATGAGAATTATATGTTAATTTGACAATTGACATTGTAAAGTAATTATTTTTTGCCACGGACTTTCAGCTTAAAATTATAGCTATTATTCATTTTGCAGTTGTCTTAAAAGATGATGCCATCACCCATGATTTGTTTACTTTCTTCAAAAGAAATGAAATGACTTTTTCTTATATTTTGCATTACGACTAGGTATGGAAGAGAGTTCAAAGAAACTTATTCCATTCGTTTCAAAATATAAGACAATATTAACCTTTAAAAAGATAATTTGAAAGATTTTCAATTTTTAAATTGATATAATTTTTTATTTTTTTTTTTCAATATTACTTTTATACTTCGAGTGGCAACATAAGTGTGTTTTTTTTCTCTCTCTTCATAACCATCTCAAGCACAGCACCAACCTCACAGTTGATTTCCACTTTATTTGTAAAAAAATTGTAAAAAGTTGTAGCAACTTAAGCATAACACTTTGTAGGACAGACACAAATTGTTTGACGGACGAGTAAATGATCAAATTGACCCATATAAAAAATTGATTTCCACTTTATTTGTTATACGATGCCAATAAAAATTTGTTTAAAAAACCTTTTTCTTTTGGTCAACAATTTGAAATTTACTAGATCATCTCTATATCAACTTGCCTTAGGTTCACAGAAATTAGATATGTTTCTAGTGTAATAGACACGGAAATGTAAAATCATTATTTTTTCCGATTGAATGACACTTCTGTCCCTCTAAGTTATTATCCACTTTTAAAGTCGTCTTTAAAGTTTTTTTTCCGCGTGGTGGAGCGAATAGAGTTGAGTCAGATGGAGCATAAGGGGATCACTCACGCGTTTGTCATCAGACGTGGTGGAGTAGTATTAAGGTGTACTCGGTGGTGACTAAATTAATATGATACTTGTGATGGTATTCAAGTGAAAGATGGATATTGGTGAGATATTTCACATGATTCTCGCATCGAATAAATTCAAGAGTGGATATGTTAATAAGTATAGTGGAGTATCAATCTAATAGGTTAATTTTTTAGGTAAAGAGGTGATCCATCATGCCTACTGGACTAATTTACACACGCGTGCATTGCATTGGTGATAAATTGATGTGAGATAGATTGGATAATTTCGTACTTGACTAATTACAACTTCTTCATGTCGACTTTCTGTGCATGACAAATTCTAACAGGAATTAAAAAAACATTCATAAACTACTATATAAATGATACTCCCCTGCCCTGGCTTCAATATCAAAACAACACAACACAGTTATATTATATCTTCTTCCTAGCAAATATAGAAATTAACATGAAGTCCCTAAGCATGAGCCGAACTGCATTTTCTCTCTCCTTGTTTTGCATTGTTTTTCTCTCTCCTGTTTTGGCATTGCACACTTGTGATTTTCCAGCTATCTTCACCTTTGGTGACGGGAATTCGGAGACCGGTGGGTTTACTGCTGCCTTCACTGCAGGGACACCTCCATTTTATGGACAAACCTACTTTAAAAGGCCAGCAGGAAGAGCCTCTGATGGGCGTATCTTGATCGACTTTATAGGTTAATATTTTTAGATTCTAATTTCAGACAATTTGAAATAGACAGTTTATTTAGACAGTTTATATATAGAAACGAGTTGCATTTATATAACACATACTTAATTATAGATGACTTTTGTTATACAAGTATTATATATTTGCAACTCTCATCTCTATATATATATATATATATATATATATATATATATATATATATATATATATATATATATATATATGTCATTTATTATTATAGAACTGTCCGGACAAAGTAACAAACTGCACAATTTTAACAGTTCAGGAATTCAAATCCTACAACTTCACTCGCTTTCTAGTTACTACATTACTTACAAACCTAATGACCAATTTTAATGTTGCAGCTTCAAGTTTAGGTAAACCATTCCTCCACCCTTATCTTGATTCCTTGGGTGCCAACTTCTCTTATGGTGTTAATTTTGCCCAACTATTGGCTACAATCGCACCACCCAAGTTAATTCTTCCGGTGGCCCAACAACCGCGTGCATTTAGTCCTTTTTTCCTTGACATTCAAATCGAACAATTCAAACAATTCGTGAATAGATCACAGACGGTCAGAAAAAAAGGTATATATTTTTTAATTAATTTGTATTCTTGCTCATATAACTTTTTATCTTGTACTTTTATAAATGTAAAAGCTTTTGGTTGTTATTTAACTTATTTTAGGAGGGGTGTTCAAGAATTTGCTGCCCAAGAAGGAATATTTTTCCAAAGCATTGTATACTATTGATATTGGCCAAAATGACCTAACCCAAGGATTGTTTACTAACATGACATATGACGAAATTAAAGCAATTATACCAACTATTGTCAACACCCTCGCATTAAATGTGAAGGTATATAAGCCTTGTTTAATTTGTATATATTTTGCCGTAATATGTAATTAACTTATAAATTTGCTTAACCTATACTAATTCCTTCTACTGAATATGAATTCTTGCAGAAACTATACGATTTGGGAGCAAGATCATTTTGGATCCAAAACACTGGACCCTTTGGTTGCCTTCCTTATATTTTGACATTGTTACCAGTTCCAGAAGACCAAACAGATAGTGTCGGTTGCGCAATACCTCATAATGATTTAGCTCAATATTTCAATTCCAAGTTGAAAGAAGTCGTTGATCAACTTCGAAAAGACCTTCCCCTGGCTGCGTTCACATATGTAGATGTTTATACTCCAAAGTACGATCTCTACAAAGAACCAAAAAAATATGGTATGTCATGATCCATCTTACTCGAATCCAATTTGAGTAATTAATACCACAAGAATATAACTTAATCATATATATAAGAAATTCTCATAGAACAATTTATTTCACTCAAACACATTCAAATAAAATAATAATTGTTATGCCTTGATATAATAATCATCAACATGCATGTTAGAAAGTTGTAGAAGTTCATTAATATCAATAATACTCAAATCTATACATTTGTATAATAATTTTTTTTAATGAAATTTATACAATATGCAGGATTCAAGTTCCCTCTTCTAGCTTGTTGCGGTTTAGGAGGAAAATATAATTGGGCAGAAACTGGATTTTGTGGACAAACAACTACCATAAATGGAACTCAAATAGTTGTGGGACCATGTGAAGATCCCTCTGAACGAATAAGTTGGGATGGAATTGCTTTCTCAGCTGCAACTGATCAAATCGTTTTCAAGAAGATAGTTACAGGCGAATTTTCAGAACCACCCCGTGCCCTAAATATGGCATGTAAGAAAATATGATTGCTAGAAGTTACTAACGGATATTGCAATGTACTTTTATGACAAAATTACCTTGTTCACAATTTCCTCATTCAATGTATTACCAATAATGAAAAGCTCTTATTCATTTTTAAAATTCGTTGTTTCGTGTATCCCCCAAAATAAAGTGTAAAATTATTTTATGAAAAAGTGGACTTAAAAAATTCTTCTAGATTATTCATGAATTATCTTAATTAGTATTAGTATATGAATGGGTAATGTCTAATTAAGTACATGATACATGTATGTACATAAATGTATTTAGAAGTGTCTTGGAACACATATGGTTAGATTCATGTATATGTATTTGGTCATTTAGTAATTATTAAAGTGGCTTTAGAATTAAGTGTCATAAGAGGCCTATAAATAATCTTGTATGCGAGTCATTTTAAGTAATTGGTGAGTTGAATTAAATATTTTAAGGTTTAAACACTCTTCCTCGCTTCTCTAAATTACATCCTCTTCCAAATTGTCCAATACATGCGCCACCCCACCAACTTGTTGAAAGTATTATGTTGCGTTTGTGAGTTTAGAGGGATGAGATGTGAATGAAAAATATAGGAGGGAATGGGATGAGAAAGGATGGGAAGGGATTACATTTTTTCCTTGTCATGGTTGTAAGTTTTAGAAAGGAAGAGAAATGATCATATTGTAATTAATTATATTTTCCCTTATTTGTGATTTAGAAGTAAGTAAGGGAAGGGATTTTTTTAAAATCTTTTTTTATACTTATTGTGCGTGCAAACCCCTATATTCCACTCAAAAATAAACAAATGTTGAAAAATAGAATATAAAATCAACTAATTTGTTCAAAAAAATAAAAAATAAAAAGTCTTAATTGCATTAAGCCGAGTGATGTGTTAAAAATTTATAACTGCAAGTGCACAGTGTCAAATTGAAGAACTGACAAGTACAGGTCGAACTCACAGAGACTAGAGAATTAATTTTAATGTTTCCTTAATATCTATTTTAGGCGAATTAGAAATAAAGATTAAAAATTAATTAACTAGAATATAAAAATAATTAATGAGGAAACAATCTAGGAATCCGAATCCATTAAATAATAAATATAACATATAATTCAATCTCTTCTATTTTTATAACACAACTATGATTTTGATCTCCCTTCTCTTTAATTTAGTAATTTTACAATTAACGTGGGCAAGCATATACTATGAAAATTTAAGGATTAACTATAACTCATCAAAACTTCTTTGAGCAAACATGGATTATGAAAAACTATCTTAACAATAATCTATCAAAACCTCTTAATTAATTTAAAATCACATAAAAACTATAAAACGAAGGTATTTCAATAACGAAACATGAAGGCGAAATCAATTAAACATGAAAGCATAGATAACAGAAGAGATTAAAAATATTATCATGAATAATTATTTAATTTCATCTTCCTCCTAGATAAAAGAAATTAGCTAGACATGGAAAATAATTAAACTAACTTAAATAAAGAAAAGAAGAAAATTAAAATTAAATAAGAAAACTCCCTTTAATTAACGATTATCTAACGAACGTATAATGAAGAAAATAATTTAATCTACTCCTACTCCTAACCTAAACTAATACAATACCTAATGCCTTAATCCTCTCTAAAACAAGAAACCTATTTATAGGAAAAAAAAATTTTGAACCCTAATTTAGATTCATTGAACTTGAACACTTTTGTTCCCTTTCCATGTAGGTTTCAATTTCCTAGCGGCAATCAACTTCTCAAAAAGATCTTCTAGATAAAGAGATCTTCTAGATAGACTTTCCTTTTTCTTGTTGAATTTAACTTGCACACCAAGATTGTTCCACCTCTTTTCTTCTCCTTAGAGGATTCTTCTTGGATATTCCTTACATGAATAAAAGCATTAAATATCGGTTGATCACAAAGATTTTGACTTTATTGCAACAAATATTAAATCCTACAAAATAAAATAAAACATATTAATTTAATAAACTAATATAATTAAAAGGACAAAATTAGGGATAATAAAATGTATGAATTATGTGTCTATCAAATACCTCTATACCTAACTTTTGCTCGTCCTCGAGTAAAATAAAAATACAATAAAACAAAAATTATACTACCCTATTTTCGTAGAAAACACGATTGCACTTAGCATGTGCAACAAGCCTTTAAACCCCAAAGTTACCCCAAATGGACAAGTTGTGTCGCGTGAGGGTTTGTAATGAATATACCTACAAAATTCAAAAATAATTTTGGATTCAACAAATTATGAAATTGAAAGAAAATTTCAAAATATCCATAGGCATTATACATAAGCAAGATTAAACTCTAAATCACACTTTTACCTTATCAAAAATACTCGATTTTCATTTTAGACATCATCCTTCATTAAATCAATTCCATGTGATGCATGCATGTGTATATAATGTAACTCTTAGTAGGGATTTTTACCATGAAAATCAAGCAAACTTTTCTCTCTTTTTTTTTTCCTTTTTTTTTTCAATTTTGATTCTTGACTTGTGCAATGTCTCGTTTTCTTAGGCTTTCAGAGTTACTCATGTAAAGCGTTGGACCAATGACTTCCAAACCAATTGGCTTTAGGGCACTGGGTGTAGAGACACCCCTAATTAAGGGCTTACTAACTGTGACAATCTGAGATTTAGAAAATCTTAAATGATTAAATTAAAGGTTAAAGTTTAAAACCTGAAGTGAAAATAGATGATTTATTTAAAAATTTTAAGAAGAATCTATACGGTTTAATAATGAAAAGAGATTATGTAATAATAAATATGGCTTAAGCCATTTGAAAAAGGCTTATTGAATGTAGCAAACCGTATTAAGAGGTTTAATAAATATTAAATTAAATGTCTAGTCTAATTCATGAGTATATAAATTATTTTATGATTTATGAAGGATATGTATGTTTACGTAATATGGTATATATATTAAATTATATTTGCTATATGTAAATAAATTGATATATACAATCTATAATGTGAGAAAAAAAATTATAAATTATTTTCTATATGTGATGTGTGCATGTTTGGTGTAACTAGTAATTGGGAGTTAATGAATATATATTATATATGTATTTAATTATTAAGTGGGGGAAATAAAATTGTTAGGATTAATTTGAGTAATGAAACAAAAATAGGCGGGTTAAGCATATAATATTTATATATACTTTACCCAAGAGTATTAGAATAACTTCTTATATGAAATAAAGGAAATATATTATATTTATCATAATATCTTAAGGAAGTAAATAAATTCTTAATTGAATTTATGATAATGATGTAAGGATATTATATTATAATATCTTGGGTATGTAAATAATTGTATTTAAATAAGAAATTATATGTAGCATATTTATTTTACAATTATAAAATAAATATGTAATTTAAGTATGTTATGTTATATTTTATATAATTTATATATCAAAAATGAGTTATGTAAATTATATGATTCCAAGAGTGTAAAATAAATTAAGGAGATTTATATATGTAGTAACTCTTTTGATTAAATTAAGTTACTAAGATTGGGTAATTAAATAACTTAACAAAAGCATTAAAGGAATAGTTGAATGAATTATTTAAAGCCCAAAACAAGTGAACTAGAAACCCTAATTAAATGTAGGGTTCTTTACAATAATATATAACAAATAGTAAATAATTATAATAACAATGCAATAATATATAATAATATCAAGAATAGTGCAATACACGTCATATTATCCAACCCAACAAAAATAAAAAACTCTTAATTCAAGGAGAAAACTACTCCACTGTTCACTTTGTTCCATATTTTTTTCTAGACACTGTACCCAAATTTGTTGTTGTTGTGTTGTTTCCAAAGCTTGTCTATTATTTTGAGGTCGGATTCGGTGATGAATTGAACCTCAGAGAAGAAGACGTAGCCGCACTTGACGGCGGCATCGCCGGTGAGGGCAATGAGGAGGTGGCGGGCTTCTTCGTCCGCTTGCCGGAAGTTTTGGGCGGCGAGGTGGGTTTGCAGGAGGTCAAAGGTGGTGGTGGGTTGGGAGGTGGAGGGAGTGGTGGAGGAGAGAGAGAATGGCGTGGTGGGGAAGGGATTTGAGGAAAGAGAAATGGTAGGGTTGTTGGGTTTGAAGAAGAGGGAGTTCGAGGAGAGGGTTGTGGGATGGCAGTCTGTTGGGTGGTGCCGCTGTGGGAAGGAGGTGTGGTGGTGGAGAGATTGGAGGGAGTTGGTGGCCATGAGATAAAGGGATAAAGGGTGTTTTGTTGTTTGGGAGTTTGTGATAGAGATTGGGAGTGAAGTAGTAGTGTTTGAAAAGTTTGAGGGATGAGATATGGAGGGGAGATAAGAAATTTGTGAAAAGGTTTGGAAGGGAAAATAAAAAGAAGGAATTTGATTGGGTAGATTTGGGTGAGGCTAGCCAAACCTTCAAGCAGTGGGTAGTCAAACCTTCATACCAAGGTAACCAATTCAGTTTTATTAAGTTACTAATTTATTTTGAATGTGATGCAGTTAGTAGCCAAACCTTCAAGCAGTTGGTTGCCAAACTTTCAGACCAAAGTAACCAATTCAAACTGCAGGTGTGGAGGTAGATTGGTTACCTTGGTATAAAGGTTTGGTTACCTTGGTATAAAAAGTTTGGCAACCAACTGCATGAAGGGTTGGCTACCAACTGCATCACATTCAAAATAAATTGATAACTTAATAAAACTGAATTGGTTACCTTGGTATGAAGGTTTGGCTACCCACTGCTTGAGGAAGTTGCACTCTCTTGGGCTCAAGCAGAAGAAAAGAAATTTGAGAGTATAGTAAAGTCAAACCCTCCTTCACAAGAAAAGTGTTTCTGGGATGAAATATGTAAGCTTTTCCCTTACAAACTGAGGGAACAGTTGGTGAGCTACTACTTCAATGTCTTTCTTCTTAGGCGAAGAGGTCAACAGAATATGTCCACTCCGATTGAAATTAACAGCGATGATGAAGAATCAGAGTTTGGATCTGCCGCAATAAATTGCATTGGACAAGGATCAATGAACTCTCCTGGATCCATTTATTGTTCTCCAAAGAAGACTCGTTTGAATTTCAGAGAGTATTCAAAGATGGACTAGTTTCAACACCTTGGCCAGAGATGTATATTGCTGCATCATTTTTTGCGATTTCTCTGTTCAGCTTTTTTCAAAGGAAAATAATCTTCCACCGGCTCAAGTTCATAAAGGTAGTTGAATGGTATGGTGGCACCCACCGTGACATTCCCGGAGGCGGTGGTCATGGTGGTAGCTAGGGAAGAAGAATCGAAAGGAAAGGTGGGGGTTGGGTGGGTGTAGAATTCGAGGGGGAGGCGCAAGGTAGTAAGGAAGGAAGTGGTGGGGATGAGATGGAAGGAGGGTGAGGTGTAAAACACACAACTAAATTAAAGGAATAATAAATTCACTAATTATGTAAATAAAATTTTAAATGCATTAATTGTGTAAATATTTTATGAGTGCACTATTGTTGTAATAATTTTTAAAAATGCAATAGAAAATGTAATTGTTCCTTAAATATATTGGGTTATGTAAACTAAAAGTATTGAACTATGTTAAATTACATAGCCCAAATAATTAATTAGAGAGCCCAAACAAATTAATTGGGGAGCCCAAACTTTAGCCCAACAAATAGATAACAAAGTAAGCTAAATAAAGCAATTAAACAAAAACAAAAATTTGGGCTAAAAAGGAGGGGATGGATCCGGTCAAGTAAGGGAGAAAGGAGAGGAATTGAACACATGTTATTTGCTAAGATTTTGGAAGATTTTTGTAGAGATAAGAGAGAAAGATTAGATATGGAAGAGATATGCTAGGATTTGCAAGATTGGAAAGAGAAGATGTGGGAGATTTTGGAAGATTTATATTAAGAGAATATGATCCCTTCATCTTTTCTCATTCATCCGTTGGTAATATATACAGAGTATAGACAAATATTATGCCTACAAGTTAGGTTAAGAATAAGGAAACAGTATGATTTTACAACAGAATAATCTCCTAAATTAAATATAAAATATTTACAATAATAATGAGAATAATTACATATATTCTATCACACCCCCGCAGTCGAAGCAGGAGGTTGTCGAACGCTTAGACTGTCCCGAAAGTCATCAAAAAGTATGCGCGGGAGCCCTTTGGTAAATATGTCGGTAATCTGATAACGTGACGGAACATGAAGGACACACACTTTATCACGTTTTACCTTTTCACGAAAAAATGAATGTCCATCTCAATATGTTTAGTGCGTTGATGTTATATTGGATTGCCGGAGAGGCATATCGCACTCACATTATTGCAGTATACAAGTGTTTCCTTGTGGACCGAACAATGAAGTTCCAGGAGTAAATTTCAGATCCAGCAGGATTCAGAGACAACATTGGCAACCCCTCGATATTCAGCCTCGGTACTTGATTTAGATAGTGTGGGTTGCCGTTTAGAGGACCATGAAATCAGGTTGTCACCGATGAATAGACAATAACTAGAGGTGGAGCAATACGTGTCAGGACAGCTGCCCCAATTAGCATCTGTATAAGAAAGGAGAGAGTCAAGTTTAGACTTATACAGATGCAAACCATAATTAATCGTTCCGTGAATGTAGCGTAGTATAGGCTTGAGAGCATCCATGTGCTCGACTTTCAGATCATGTATATGTAAGCATACCTATTGAACCGCATAGGAGATATCTGGCCTGGTAAAAGTAAGATATTGCAAAGCACCAGCTAGACGACGATAGTTAGTTGGGTCCTCATAATGCTTACCAATAAAAACACTGAGTTTTCCCTTTTTGTCAACAAGAGTGGGACATGGCTTGCAACCTGCCATACCAGCTCTTTCAAGTATTTTCTCGACATATTTTATCTGTGAGAGAAAAAGGCCATGGGCAGTCCGGGTGACTGCAATACTTAGAAAATAACTCTCAACTGTCCCAAATCCTTCATTGCGAACTCGGAACTGAGAAGAGACATGATAGATAATCGAAGAGCATCGAAGGAGGCCATGAGAATTATATCATCAACATATAATAAAATATAAGCAATGTAAGATCTATTTTTATAGATGAACATGGAATGATCTGACACACTGTGAGAGAAACCAATAGTGGCCACATAGTCTGCAAAGCGTTGATACTAGGCACAAGGGGCTTGCTGTGGTGCCCCCAAATCTAGGTTATCTTTAACTCGAATTTGGTGCTCACGATACTAGAATACTCATTCATACTAAAAGAAAACTGTTTTATATTACATAACCATCGTACTTACATCCCAGGTTCTATAGACCTTTACATACAATACCAAATATTATTACACAACATAGTACTAATAGTATTTATTGCATTCACTAATTAAGTTCACTTAAGTATAGGTGCTTAATAAATGACTACTCAACAACTTTACCTTTTCCTTTGTCTTTTCCAGATGGACCAGCAACCTCAGTTTTAATTGAAAATATTATATTTAACGCAAGGGTGAGCAACAAGCTTTCTCAACAAGGAAATAAGCAGCTAAATATAATGGAACAGAAATATTGTAACAATGAGGATTCAATAATAAATATTGAACAAGATAATTCTTTAAAAGTGTTGAGTCTGAAAATTAGACTTTAGCATGTTGTAAGGTCAAATGACCAATGAACTCTGTACTAGAATTAACAGTAATAATACTGCAATCCATGAATACAAACAGTTATAAAAGTTGTTGTATATCCTAGACTTGTACTTTAGGGGATCAGCCTAAGTACCCTACATTGTGCACAACATAACAGTCTAATGACACTTTACATGTCCTTCAGAATCATATGTCCGGTACAATATGCCCTTATAAAAGGGTTGTTCGTTCACAACATTATACAAGAGTCCGCACCACAATAAGGATGGTTTGGAGAACATTAAATGAGAGTTTCATGAATAATATCAATGTATCTCAACCGTTGTCTAACCGAATTAATGGCATTGACATACTTTCAATATAACTTATGTAAGAGAGAAGTTCAATATACTATTCTTTTGAAGCTGATTGGAATAAAAAGGCTAATTAACCTTATATTATCTATAAATAGAGAGAGACAGTTCAGAAACTAAAGAACCTGTCTATCTGCAGAATACTTGCTCAATAAAGAGTAAGAGTTAGAAACTTGCCTTGTTTGTAGTCTATTGTTAGGATTTCATCTTAAATTGAAGTGTTCTCACAAAATCCTACACAGTTATTTATATTAACAAGCATGTTAATCACATAGTTAAGTTATATAGTTTGTAAGCTCACATATCACATAGTTTAGTGATAATGGTTGTAATTAAATTCCTATATTTTATACATTTTTCAAATATCTCATCCATGTTTTCACATTAGTCAATTTTCACTTTGATGGGGTTCGACATGCTTACAACAAGTAATAGGAATCATATTACAGTTATTATTTGCATTAATCAAGCATGTTAGTAGTCATGGATAGATTTCTTATATGTAATGCATTTTTCAAATATCTCATCCATGTTCTTATCTTCACTATTTTTCTCTTTAATGGTATCACACAACATGAATATAGCTTATATCTTATTAGGATTTTAACACATGAGTGTTTTAGTTCTAGCATACAAAAATGCTTTTGTAGCTTACTAAAGGTATTTCCAATTTACATGCTTAACTTTTTTTTATCCCATGGTTTATAGCTTTTATTTCCATACTAAGGCATTAAGTATCTTTGTTTTTCTATATTATGCAAAAACAGCCCCTTTGAGGTTTAAACAGTCCCAATTTGGCTTAATACATCCAATAATAGATGTCCATATATGTTTAGCCTCATTTTAGAGTTTACTAACCTATATCATGACCCTTTGCAAATCCCAGGATAACACATACTCTTGTACTGCTATTACTTCAATTGTACATCTAAGGTATCACATGTACACTGACTGGAAGCCCATAAAGAGCTCCCAGCTACTGCCCTCTTGAGCCCACTGCTGCTGCAAATGGGCAGTCACCCTGCCCTCTTTCTTCTTTCTCATTCTAAGTTTAAAGTTCCTATATGTTTGCTTAAGATTTGTACATGATAGGTAAGCTTTTTAATCACATTTTAAAGTAAAAAAAAATGGTTTTCTAAAACTGCTATAGCAGTTGTCTGTTTTAACAGTTCCTTTTCACCCATCATGTTAGTGTAGGGTTTCGACAGAAATACACAGCAGAAATAGAATAAATATAAAGCAATTTGGAAACCCTAAACAGGATTCATGCGAAAATCAATTAACTCAGTGGTTAGAAATTATATCGATTATGAAAATTAAATTGATGCGCTCGAATCTCCAACGCAATCCAAATGAATCGCGCCTCTACAGTATCCACACGAACGCTCCGCGAATCGTCCTACGATCTGCAGAAGAAGGAACTGCGGAACTAGCCACCAAGGATGATGATTTCAGAACTGTTTCTCTCTAGTCTCTATCTGAGAGTGGCTAGGGTTTTTTGGTTTTTGAATAATACCCTAAGTGCCTGCTATATATCATATATATAGTAGTTAAAAGGTATTAATCAAAACTTAATTTCATAAAATCTGAATTTATATATATATATATATATATATATATATATATATATATCTTAATTAAGTCTTACTTAATTAATATACATATATACAAATTATCCTTTTAATTTAAATACTATTAATCATATTAATATATTTAAATCCTTAAAATTTAAATTAATTCCCTTTTAAATTACGTTCTATGTGTGTGACCCTATAGGTTATTATTACGTTGGCAATAATTTTAAAATCATAATATAAAGTTATAAACGGTGAGCGGCATCTAGTAATGCATCACTGCTACCCAAGTAATAATAAGATCGATGATTCGATGCAACCTTTTCGTGACCAATGTTTCAATGTAATTTAATCCTTTTAACCTTAATATCCAATATTAAACTCGAGTTATGGAATGTGTCATACTCTTCATAATTTAATCTGAGTTTTTCTTGATCAATGAGTAGACTATATAAAATAAAACACTATTTGAGCATGGCCATGCATTTCATAGTCCTACTCAATCAAGAGGCCTATGGATATCACCCCTAATATATAGGATGGTTAAATTCTATCTAGATCACTCATATTCCTCACACAATTCATGATGTATCCAATAATCACCTTTATAGTCCACCCTATTAAAGGTGACATTTGATGATATCAAAGTACATAAATTCTCGTGTAGTAATATAGTGATTTCCGGTCGGAGGACCATTACATCATTGTCACTATGAGAATTACTAATGACACTTTGCATAATGCTCAATATAGAATTCTCATGGCGGGTCTGTCCAGTACATCATTCTCTAACATGTACCTATGCATTGACTTAATATCTCATATATTTATGACCAATGAGATTTGGTCATCAGTCAATCCACATACTAGTCTTAATACATCATTGTTGTCCCATCAACAATGATACTCGACTAGGGACATTTAAGAACAATGATACTAATTATAATTATATAATCTCATGTTCAAGTCACATACTTGAAACTATATAATTTGTATCATTATTCTAAGGATTTTTATTATGTTAACATTTATATAACGCAGTAAATAAAACCATAATAAAATCATTCATTTATTCAATCAAACATAATATCAAAATGTTAAGCAATTATATCAAATAATTTGCCTCTAGGGCATAAACTCTAACAGTCTCCTACTTGTACTAGAGCCAATCACTCATATATCTAATACCCATGGAACTAGTGTGACCGTCGTGCTTTTGCTGCGATAAAGCCTTGGTCAGTGGATCTGCAACATTATCATCTGTTGGCACTCTTCCTATATGTACATCTCCTCTATCAATGATTTCACGGATGAGATGGTACCGCCTAAGTATATGCTTGGATCGTTGGTGAGATCTGGGTTCCTTAGCCTGTGCAATGGCTCCATTATTATCACAGTATAGAGCAACTGGATCAACAATGGTTGGAACAACACCGGGTTCAGTGATGAACTTTTTAATCCATACAACCTCCTTGGCCGCACTAAAAGCATCAATATACTCAGCCTCTGTTGTAGAATCGGCTACTATCTCTTGCTTCGAACTCTTCCAGCTAACAGCACCACCATTAAGGCAAAATACAAAACCTTACTTAGACTTATAGTCATCATTATCAGTCTGGAAACTAGAATCTGTGTAACCCTTTACTGCCAGTTCATCTTCACCTCCATATACCAAGAATGAATCCTTAGTCCTTTTTAGGTACTTGAGGATATTCTTGACTGCTGTCCAGTGACCTTCACCTGGATTCGACTGGTATCTGCTCGTCATGCTCAAAGTATACGAGACATCCGGACGAGTACATATTATTGCATACATGATAGATCCAATTACCGAAGCATAAGGGATCTTTCTCATATGCTCCTCATCATCTTGTGATTTAGGACATTGGGCCTTAGAGATCTTTACACCATGAGTTATGGGTAAGTGTCCTCTTTTTGCCTCTTGCATGCTGAACCGTTTAAGCACTTTATCAATATATGTACTCTGACTTAGGCCGATCATTTTTCTTGATCTATCTCGATAAATCTTGATACCTAAAATGTAGGTTGCATCGCCTAAATCTTTCATGGAGAAACATTTTCCTAACCATGTTTTTACAGCCTGTAATGAAGGAATGTCATTCCTAATAATTAATATGTCGTCAACATATAATATCAGGAATACAATGTGACTCCCACTAACCTTCTTATATACACAAGGTTCATCTTCAGTTTTAATAAAGCCAAACTCTTTGACTGCTTCATCAAATCAAAGATTCTAACTCTGAGAGTCTTACTTCAATCCATAAATAGATCGCTGCAGCTTACATACCTTTCCAGCATCCTTTGGAGTGATAAATCCCTCAGGTTGTGTCATGTACACATCCTCAAGGAGATTTCCGTTAAGGAAAGCAGTTTTGACATCCATCTGCCAGATTTCGTAATCGTAAAAGGCTGCAATAGCAAGTAAGATCCTGATGGATTTAACCATTGCCACTGGAGAGAAGGTTTCATCATAGTCAACACCTTGAACTTGTTTGTAACCTTTTGCTACCAGTCGACCTTTGTAGGTTTGTACATTACCATCCATGTCAGTTTTCTTCTTGAAAGCCCACTTGCACCCGATTGGTTTTACCCCTTCGAGTGGATCAACCAAAGTCCATACTTGGTTAGTATACATGGAGTCCATTTCAGATCTCATGGCTTCAAGCCATCTCTCAGAATCTGGTCCATTCATAGCTTCTTGGTAGGAAGCAGGCTCATCCTGATCTATGAGCATCACATCACCGTTTTGAGTCACAAGATATCCATAATATCTCTCGGGCTCTTAGCGTGTCCTACCAGATCTACAAATTCCTTGTGTAATTTGAGCAGGTTCACTTTCCACAATTTCTTGTGGTTCCTGCTCACGTTCCAACTCAGGTTCAATGATATTTTGTGGTTCTCAAATTTCTTCAAGTTCTACTTTCCTCCCACTGTTTCCTTTAGAGACAAATTCTCTTTCTAGAAAAATACCAGTTCGAGCAACAAACACTTTATTCTCAGAAGGTTTGTAGAAATAATACCCTTTTGTTTCTTTTGGGTATCCCACAAAATTATATTTGTCAGATTTGGGTCCGAGCTTATCAGAATCTAGACGTTTTACAAACGCCTCGCATCCCCAAATCTTTATGAATGATATACTAGGATGTTTCCCAGTCCACATCTCATATGGTGTGTGAAGCCCCCAAAATTAGGTATACGTCACCCATCTTGGGTCGCCAGATACATGGTACAGAATTCAAATACAACTTACTAATACAACTGTCGTGTACAATACGACAAAACATAAACTACGAGTTTGAATACAAATATTATCTTCTAGAGAGTATTCATACTCAAAAGGAGTCCTCATTACATTTATTAACACACTATTACATAGAATAGTGATGACTACTAACTAATACTATCATTCGAACCATCACTCCGTTCCCCGACTTGCCCCAGCTACGTTCTCATTTCTTGAAGAGAACAGTGAAAGAAAGGGTGAGCTCAACTAGCCCAGTAAGAAATATTATGACTAAGATAATGCAGAATAAATTATCATTAGCCTTCAACAATGTTAAAGTGATAAAATATAATAGACATCAAGTTTAACTGCAGCGAAACAAGCAATCCATTAAAAGAGTCAAGTAGAAAATAAACTCTACTATCTTTTATGATTTAAAAAGTTTTTCAACACTGTGATCGCTGAGACTCAGCTTAATAAAATAATCCACATCATCGAATCACCCCTACACTATGGCCAAGGATATTCGTATATTCATTAATGGTCATGATCATGCCAACAACTGTCCATCACTGCACTACGGCCAATGAGACTTTAACCACATCATTTGTAACATTACGGTCATGATTACACCGAATAATCCCTGGTCATAATCATACCAAGTCCATCTATGCACTACAGGCCACAGATGACTTTCAACATTTTATAAACATGAGGATGATGACAATGATATAAGAATTCAATAAAACAAGTTCAAGAATTAATTTATCCAAGAATTAACAACGTCCAAATTGTCACAATTATCCTATCGCATCTTACCTTGATAAATAGGGTACTTTGCTTTGGCAAACCTACATCTATTGATCAAGGTCTTGATGAGTGTTATTCATTGGAAGGCATCTGATTTAGACTTAATAATTTAATGAGGGATTTTATAAATAAATTTAGATCTCACCAATTTTTTTAATCTTATTAAGCATGCACATTATTTATCATATCATATCGCATAAAAGCATAAATAAAGTGCAAAATTAAATGTGTCACGGTTATGGCCCAATCCACTGTCAATCTTTTCAAGCTAACGAAAGATTAAAGGTCAATCTAAGGTGGTAAAAGATCTCAAAATAGTAGCTTCCTTGGATCTTCCTCATACATGTGCCTCCTCTCCATCATCATCTTTCCATCGTTTTCTCCATCTTGACATCATCATCGATTACCGATTATTACATGACATAAAGAAACCTCGAGTTACATTCGAGGGGATTAAGATGAGAAGAGAATATTACATTAGAATTTATAGAAAGGCACGACATGCAAGTCGTATTTCAAAACCAAAAACCACTAACCTATGGATCAAAAGGCCATAACTGTGCACTATGCATATCACAATAAGCACATAACATTTTATATATAATTAAAGAAAATTTTATATAACATATTGGGGTTACGACCATCGTGCGCTACGACGGGGGGTCCAAGGAGGGGTCTCCCCCCTGGCAGCGCCCCTGGAAAATTTTTTCGAACTACAATCTGTATTGCAGAATTTTTTCCATACGAATCTCTAAAACAGTTTCAGAATCATACATTTTAATCCACCAAAACACCAATAATAATAAATCATATATGTCCAGTTTCGATTTAATCATATTAAAACGAATAATAGTACACCCAAAATTTATCATATATCTCCAGTTTCGATTAATCATAATAAAATGATTCGTCATGCTTCTAATCCGATTAGAACAGCTATATTGTTATTCTACCGATTAAAGATACGATTAACAGTATCATCATATATATTACCAGAATACACATACAACGGAATATCATATATTCAATTTCATATCGGTAAACATGCATCATCATATATCATATATATCGAATACAATTAAAACACGTAATCTGAATTAATCTTTTCGCAAGTAGCTCTGATACCACTGTAGGGTTTCGACAGAAACACACAGCAGAAATAGAATAAATATAAAGCAATTTTGAAACCCTAAACAGGATCCATGCGAAAATCAATTAACTCAGTGGTTAGAAATTATACCGATTATGAAAATTAAATTGATGCGCTCGAATCTCCAACGCAATCCAAATGAATCGTGCCTCTACGGTATCCACACGAACGCTCCGTGAATCGTCCTACGATCTGCAGAAGAAGGAACTGCGGTACTAGCCACCAAGGATGAGGATTTCAAAACTGTTTCTCTCTAGTCTCTATCTGAGAGTGGCTAGGGTTTTTTGGTTTTTGAATAATACCCTAAGTGCCTGCTATATATCATATATATAGTAGTTAAAAGGTATTAATCAAAACCTAATTTCATAAAATATGAATATATATATATATATATATATATATATATATATATATATCTTAATTAAGTCTTACTTAATTAATATACATATATACAAATTATCCTTTTAATTTAAATTCGTAATTTAAATACTATTAATCATATTAATATATTTAAATCCTTAAAATTTAAATTAATTCCCTTTTAAATTACGTTCTATCTGTGTAACCTTATAGGTTATTATTACGTTGACAATAATTTTAAAATCATATTATAAAGTTATAAACGGTGAGTGGCATCTAGTAATGCATTACTGCTACCCAAGTAATAATAAGATCGATGATTCGATGCAACCTTTTCGTGACCAATGTTTCAATGTAATTTAATCCTTTTAACCTTAATATCTAAGATTAAACTCGAGTCATGGAATGTGTCATATTCTTCATAATTTAATTTGAGTTTTTCTTTATCAATGAGTAGACTATATGAAATAAATCAGTATTTGAGCATGGTCATGCATTTCATAGTCCTACTGAATCAAGAGGCCTATGGATATCACCCCTAATATATAGGATGGTTAAATTCCATCTAGATCACTCATATTCCTCACACGATTCATGATGTATCCAATAATCACCTTTATAGTCCACCCTATTAAAGGTGACATTTGATGATATCAAAGTACATAAATTCTCGTGTAGTAATATAGTGATTTCCGGTCGGAGGACCATTACATCATTGTCACTATGAGAATTACTAATGACACTTTGCATAATGCTCAATATAGAATTCTCATGGCGGGTCTGTCCAGTACATCATTCTCTAACATGTACCTATGCATTGACTTAATATCTCATATATTTATGACCAATGAGATTTGGTCATCAGTCAATCCACATACTAGTCTTAATACATCATTGTTGTCCCATCAACAATGATACTCGACTAGGGACATTTAAGAACAATGATACTAATTATAATTATATAATCTCATGTTCAAGTCACATACTTGAAACTATATAATTTGTATCATTATTCTAAGGATTTTTATTATGTTAACATTTATATAACGCAGTAAATAAAACCATAATAAAATCATTCATTTATTCAATCAAACATAATATCAAAATGTTAAGCAATTATATCAAATAATTTGCCTCTAGGGCATAAACTCTAACAGTTAGCAGCCACTAAAACATGGCTTTGACACCTGATCTTGGAACTGAAGAGGCCCAGTTGCCTATTGTGGTTGGTGACAGCTATTGTTGTTCTCTTGATCCCCTCTTTGCTACTCTTTTTAAATTCTTTATTATCTTAACATACTAACTGCAGCCAAAAGAAAGCAAACCTAGTTGCCAAAATGACAATGCAGTCATTTGCTTGATGTTGCCAAGGACATCAGTTACCCAAAGCTATTTGCTATTGTCATTAGCAGCCTCCCCTGCTCTTTATCCCATTCCTAGCAATCCTCTAACCTTAGTTTTGCTAGATTTCTAGGAACAGACCTTGGCTATAATCTTTTAGAGTTCTAATGTTATCCTAGTGGCCTATAAAGCTTTGGCTCCTTGGTTCAGTCACTGTTTTAACAGAGTTGGCAAAGGGGTTGTTAAGCTAGAATTTCTTAGCCTTAATGTAGCTGGATCCTTCATCTGTGTTGTGGCAACCACTGCAGTCACAGACAGCAGTTCTTCAGACTCCACCCCAGTCCTCAACTTGTTATAATTTGTAAACTTTTTGGTTAACCTTGATATACTATGCTTGACCCACAGATGGCTGAACTCTAATTGCTAATACAGCAGTTAGCAGTTAACTGTTATCACTTCTACTACCTTAGACAGCTGTCACCCCTTGCTCAGCTCTCCCTTCGCCAGCCTTAGTCATTGAACCAAAGGTTTAGTTATATTTGAATTTTAGATATATTAGTACCTAAAAGTCCCCTTAGAACTTGTAACATAATTGTCTCAGTCCCCCCTAGACTGACTCAATTCAGTGTGAAAAGGGGGTGGACATGCTAACTTCTTTAATTCTTTACTTTGGCTTAAGACTGAATTCTATTTCCTCCTAATAGGCTAAACTTGTTAATTATCAATATATGTAATACATGAATAATTCCCAGCCTTGTTGGTGCCTAACACTTGACTGTTAATTAAGGCAGTCCACTTGGGACTTTCGTCGAGCAGGTGGTGTGCACAGTTTCAAATTATTTGTGTCATAAACATTTGCTTGTGTAAGAGAGCCAATTTTGTCCTCCTTATTACTCCTCAGCCCAACCTAGCTCCTTGTGCCTAAGTACAATCCATATTAGCATAGCCATTGCATAGCAGTTAATTTAACATAACAACTCAACACCTATCATGTTAACAGTCAGTTAAAATAGCAACATAGCATGTCCCTCAGTTAGATCCTACAACAGTTTACATAGTAACTCAAGAAAATCACATAGCAGTCCCTATGTCTATACCAGCCCTTATATTACAATGACAGTTTATAAAGCAACAAATATAGTGCTACCAGTCAGTCAGTTATAGCACAGTTATAGCATGGCAGTCACTTAGGCCTTTAGCAGTAGCATAACTCAAAACAGAAAGCAGATCCTCAATCACTTAATCACAAGGGTTATATACTCTCCATTCATAATTTAAAACTTACATACAATGTATCATTATTTCCAAGATAGGTTTCCAACGCATTTTGTTAAAGATTAAACATTTTAGTCCAAAGTAGTTTATCACAGCGTACCAGTCCAGTCTTATTGCACTAACAGTCAGTATAGCATAAGAATGTTGCTACCAGTTAATTAAATCCTATGGCAGCAGCTTGAAAATCCAACTAGCAGTTTTCCAGTTTACACCAGCCCCTTTTTGCAAGGTTCTGCATTAACTTCTCAAGACAGTCCTTAAGTTTTCAACACAAGGATTATCATATCATATACATGTCATATACTATATGTTCATGATTTAAGAACTTAACTGCAAGACTTTTAGGTTTAAAGCTGCTCCCTTTAAGATAAATTTCAAAAACAAACATGGTTTACACATATGTTTACAAGGATAGCATGAAGGTGCAATATAAAAACTTATACTATCTTTTTATATTGTATTGAACATGCACAATATACCTATCACATAGTATTCAAGCATAGCTGACTTTACTTGTTTATTTAGCTTGATATACTAGTCATAAGTTCTGACTGCACACTTAGATTAATCTTTTGGCATATAGCAGTCCATATTAATAGCATAGCAGTCCTTTTAACATCACAACAATTCATATGGTAACACAGATTATGCTAACTAAAATCACATTATCCTTAACTTTGGAAATTTGCAAGATTCTTTGATTCCACATACTTAAGTAACATTTTAATAAGGTTGTTCCCATTGATTAGTAATCATTGGCTACCCTAATATTAACAGTATAACAGCTCCTTTATGTTACTTTAGTTTTGTTTTATCAAAACATAAGTCTTGAATATTAGTCATAATGAGAAGGTGCAATCTTTTAGCTTGCTTGATACCTTAATAATATATGGTTTATTCGATATCCTTTTCTCTTAATCACTGTTAGCATACACAAAATCAAATCAGCCCGTAGCTTGGCAAACTATCAAACACATAGAGTGCAGTCCTTATATATGTATATATTACATGATCTCTAGCTCACTGCCCCTAACCGTATGGCTTAAACCACATCAAGTATAAAATCATGCTTAGCAGTCCCAATCATAGCAGTTTTAATAACATTTAAGTAGTTATTACATTATATTAATCCCAGCATAACGGCCATTCATGCTACATAGTCACTAACAATCCATTATGCTAATTAATTCAAGAACTATCCTAATCATTTATCAGTTCAGTTGCTACCCAGAATGAATGGAAAGATTAGAAAGGCCAGAATTGGCTTACCTTGCTGATTCAAGGTGACAAGTGGGTTGAGCTGCTCAATTCCTTTTTCCCCTCTAGTCGAACTCTGCTAATATCACTCTCAGTTGGCTTTCTTTTTCTTTCGTACGGTGTTAAAGCCTTGGGAAGTCAGTTAAGGACATGGAGTTATATAGCCAAGCTTTCTTTCTCTCAGTCACACTAGGTTGGCCCCTACTCAGTCTCTCTATCAGTTGCATATAACCAGTACTAGCCTAGTCTAGCTCACCTAGTCCCTTCACAGCCACCCTAGATTGTCTGCTACACCTTATCCTCTG
Source organism: Panax notoginseng (assembly GCA_016801055.1). Classification (NCBI taxonomy): domain Eukaryota; kingdom Viridiplantae; phylum Streptophyta; class Magnoliopsida; order Apiales; family Araliaceae; genus Panax; species Panax notoginseng. Next base: position 7,700,196 of record CM029016.1, read on the forward strand.
CACGTTTGCTGAACTACTTTTGTCTGTTAGCTAAGCTAACTACCTGCTAAAAACGAACTTGGAATCTGTATAACTTGCTGATCAACTGGTTAATGTTACTTATCACAGCTATCTACCTTCCTGTTCATTTCATTTGGGCCTAACAACCCTTATAGTTTAACTTCTGATGGGCTAAGACATAAGGCAAAGATTAGGTTTAATTTTGGGCTCACAATATGAAAATAGGCAATAGACCCAAAAATGACTTGCAAGTGTACATAGTAAACTAGAGGAGTCCCATAAAAAATGGACTAATAATACATCATCTTTTACCCAATTTTAATTAGGCTTAACAAAATAGCACTCATTATCAATGTAGTGATTCCATATATTTTTAATAATTCTTGATAGAATATCATTAACTTTGTTTATCACCAAATAATACGTTTTGAATGAATAAATTATTTCATTGTATAATTATTCTCAATACTTAGTTTCATGTCGCGAATATTTCATAACTAAGCCATGTTGGCTTTCCTTCCATTCTTGATGTTTATATAACCTTTCATTAATGTATATATCCACATCCCTTTATTTACCATTCTTAATCTAGGATACTTAATAATCTAATAAATAAAAACTTTGTCACAATAAAAAGTAAAAGAAAAAATTCATACGCAAAATTTAACATTATATTAATTAAATATTACATAGGATTTTCTAAGTCATTACACTTGCGTAAGACCATAGAGTGATTTCTTCAACAAGTAGACATAGTCAGGATGAACTACATCCTTGAAACCCAAAGGCTGATACATATAAATAGTTTCAGTTAGATTACCATGAAGAAATGCATTTTTAACATCCAACTGATGAATGGCCTAAGATTTGATAACGCAATGCTCAAAACTTTACAAATAGTGGCCGGTTAAACAACCGGGCTGAACATCTCATCACAATCCACTCCAGCTTTTTGAGACCTGCCATCACCTACAAGACGGGCTTTATACCTCTCAAAAGAACCATCAGATTTCTTTTTATGTCTAAAAATCCACATTGAACGAATAACATTAACATCAGATGGATGAGGTACTAATTTCCACGTCTTATTTTTAATAAGAGCATCATATTCATCCTACATGACCAATTTCCAATTCGGGTCATTAAGTGCACTCACGGGGTTGCGGGGTATAGGAGAGATAGAGGTAGTGGTCGAGAGGGCACTTAAGTTATGGTATTTAGGGTTGGGCTTGTGTATACCATGCTGACTCCTAGTTCCCATTTGATGGGCTGGAGTAGGAGGTCGAATGGATGTAGTGGAAATTGGACTGGGTTGAATGGATGTTGGGGTTGGCGTGGCAGTGGAAAAAGGGGAGCGAGTGGGCTGGGGAGTGGGCTTTGTTACAACGTGGGCTGGGGAGGAAGGGGGGGATGTTTTGTGTGGGCGAAGAGGGAGGCTCAGCAGATAAAGTGGGCGGCTGAGTCCGCAGATCTAATGAGGTAGGTGCATGCAATTGATGAAGGATATGGGGATGCAAACCATCATCTAAAAATTCATAGGAGGTAGGAGAGGGAGTATAAAGTGTCAAAAAAGGAAATTTAGATTCATCAAAAAGAACATGTCGGGAAATTATAATTTTCCAATTCGAAATATCATAGCATTTATAACCCCGATGGTTTGACGAATAGCCTAAGAAGACACATGGAGTGGAACGGGCTTGTAATTTATTGATGGTGGTGGAAGGAAATAAAGGGTAACATAAACATCCAAAAACTCGAAGATGGGTATAATCTGGAGTTTTGCCATAAAGAATTTGAGTAGGAGAATAGTAGCTTAATGTATTTGAAGGAAGAATATTTAGAAGGTATGTTGCTATTTCGAGAGCATGAGGCCAAAAGGAGGGTGGCATGGAAGCATGAGTAAGTAAAGTACGAACCATGTTATTGATAGTTTTTATTTTTCGTTCGGCTTTACCATTTTGAGGAGAGGTATGGGGACATAAGAAGCAAAAATACATACCATTTAATTAACAAAATTTCCTAAAGGGACCATTGTCATACTCGCGACCATTATCACATTGAAATTGTTTAATTTCTTTTCCGAATTGAGTTTTAATATATGCTTTAAATGATAAAAAAATGGAATAAACTTGTGATTTTCTAGACATAGGAAAAGTCCACAATAAATTACTATAATTATCAAGAAAAAGAGCATAGTGACGATGACCGGATGAACTTAATATAGGAGATGTCCATAAGTCACTGTGAATTATATCAAATGGCATAATAGTAAAAGGACGAGAATCATTAAAAGGCAACTTAATGTGTTTTCCAAGAGGACAAGATTCACAAAAAGAATTGCGAGCCTTATTATATTTAATAAAATTGTTACTACGAAGAGAATTCAAAACGACATTTCCAGGGTGCCCTAAACGAGAATGCCACAAATCAGAAGAAATAACAGGAAAAGCAGAAGGTAAAGCTGAAGGTGGTGGGCCCCGAAGTTTGGTGAAGGGATAGAGATCGACCTAGCTATCACATCTCATTAGGTGCTTCCCCGTCTGCAAATCCTTCACAGAAAATCCAAATGGATCAAATTCAACAGACACCATATTATCATTAGTAAATTTGCGAACTGAGATGAGATTTTTAATAAGTTTAGGTGCATCCAACACATTTTTAAGGTTCAAAGGTGGATTTGTTTAGGTTAGTGAGTCACTTCCATAACCAAGAATCAGAATTATATGACCATTACCAACAATAATGCCATTATGTTTGCTCAAATTAATATAAGACGAGAGAGTACCATGATTAGCAGTCATGTGTGAGGTGGCACCGGTATCCATGTACCAATTTTCATCCGGTTAATGGAGTGAGAGAGTGTGCATAGCCGCATCAATGTCTGTAGGTTCGTAGTTCACACTTGGGGCTGCTACCGTGTAGTGGGGAAGGTTGAGACCCATGAACTCCATTTGTAGATGATTGACGGATATGCCCTATAGTGGGAAATGGGCAAGGTGGGTTGGCCCAAGTGTGAGGTGACCAAGGAGCCCAAGGAGGCATGGAAGCCCATTGTTGCGGCCATGACAGTGCTGAAGGTCGCTGCTGTCCCCCGCCACGAGATCCACCACGGTTGCCACTACGGCCACCACGACCACCGTGGTAGTTGTCGCGCCACCCACCACGACCACCATAATTTTGGCTACCGAAATTATTGTGCCTATTTGCATTTGCTTGCTGCTATTTGGAATTATTGCCACCAGAAACATTATCATTAATTGAATTCATAAGCAAAGCGGAATCTGAACCTGATTCAAGAGCGGCACGTTGTTTCATGCTTTCCTCTTCTAATGAAAGCATCGAACGGGCTTGTGCAAAGGTCGGAAGAGGACTGCGGTGTTGAATGATGGTGATGAACCCCGCGTAAGCTTCTGTCAAGCCACGAATCATTTGAGAACCATGCGCTCGTCGGATACTTTTGCTCCCATGTTAGCCAATTGATCAGTCAACACTTTAAGTCACTGGCAATATGCAACAACATTGGGAAAGTCTTGAAGGTGAGTGTTGGTGAATTGGGTTTCAAGGTGAACGGCCCTCGTATTCTTGTTGTCTTGGAACAATTCTGCTACACGGTTCCAAGCATCCTTTGCTTCATCATTCGGATCAATGATAGTGTTGAGAATATCTAAAGAAATCGTGCTATAAATCCATTGCATGACAATGGCATCGATCCTCTTCCAAGTCGCTGTTTCGGCATCCGTCTTGGCGGCGACAACTTCCGTAGGAGGGATGAGGTGGTTAACGACGAGGTTGGCGCGGGCATGGAGATTGAAGAGAGTTGCCTAGTTGTTGTATTGGCCGCTTTTGAGATCGAGAGTGATAGGGATGGCTGTTTTGATATTGATGACGGTGGTGGCGAGATAAATTTTTGAGTCAGCCATTGATACAGGGAAGGAGAAGATGGCAGAAGGTAGGGAGGAAGAAAACTAGAGCTTTGATACCATAAGAGAATATGATCCCTTCATCTTTTCTCATATATATACTTACATATGATAAATATATACATCTTTCCTACTATAAATACCATTCCTTTCATTCCAATTAAAGAGTTTTCTTCACTTTTATTTCATTTTCCACCAAAAAGCTAGATAAAGAAAATTATAGAGAAAGAGAGCAAAGTCGGCAGCCCTGAGGAGGAAGAAGAAGATAAATTTTTCATACTCCCTAGCTTCATCTTATATTGTGTAAAGAGAAGGAGAAGAGCTACATGATCTAGGTATAAAATCCTAGTTTAGTTTATTCCTTTTATTTTGTTTGATTTGATGAAATAATCAAGTTATGATCTTCAACTTAAAAACTTTTGATCTACATATTTTAGTATGTGTTATGTGTAGATCCAAACATTTTGTGTGTTAAAAGTTGGATCAAAGAAAAGAAAAGTAAAATAGTTTTTTGAAACTTAGAAAAGCTAAAGATGGAAGTATGCGACTTTGTATTGATTATCGGGAGTTGAATCATGTCACCATCAAAAACAGGTACCCATTGCCACGTATTGATGACCTGTTTGACCAATTGCAAGGAGCACAATTCTTTTCAAAGATCGATCTTCGTTCTGGATATCATTAGCTGAAGGTTAGAACTGAGAATATTCCAAAGACGGCTTTCAGAACTCGTACGGGCATTATGAATTCCTAGTCATGTCCTTTGGATTGACTAATGCTCCTGCTGCCTTCATGGATATGATGAACCGGGTATTCAAGGAATATTTGGATCACTTTGTGGTCGTCTTTATTGATGACATCCTTATTTATTCCAAAAGCCGTGAAGATCATGAGCAACACTTGAGGCAGGTACTTCAAAAGCTTCGTGAATACAAGTTTATGCCAAGTTGAAGAAATGCGAGTTCTGGCTGGAGGAGGTAGCATTCCTTGGGCACGTAGTATCAAGTCGTGGAATATCTGTTGACACGGCAAAGATTAAAGCTATTCAAAGCTGGGAGCAACATAAATCAGTGACCGAAGTACGTAGCTTTCTTGGTTTAGCTGGTTATTATCGGAGATTCGTGGAAGAATTTTCTCCAATCACTACTCCATTAACTCAGCTGACTCGAAAGATACAAAGTTCGGTTGGAGCGAAGAATGTGAGAAGGGTTTTCTAGAACTCAAGAAGAGACTCATTTTAGCACCTGTTCTAACAATACCATCTGGCTCGGAGGGATTTGTCATCTACAGTAATACTTCGAGCAAAGGGTTGGGATGCGTTCTCATGCAACATGGAAAAGCCATAGCCTATGCATCAAGACAACTCAAGAAATATGAGAGGAATTATCCTACTCATGATCTAGAGTTGGCAGCTGTTGTCTTTGCACTTAAAATTTGGAGGCATTACTTGTATGGGGAGAAGGTGGAGATCTTTACGGATCATAAAAGCCTCAAATATTTCTTCACTCAAAAGGAACTTAACATGCGACAACGACGTTGGCTTGAACTGTTGAAAGATTATGATCATACCATTCAATACCATCCTCGAAAAGCGAATGTGGTAGCTGACGCATTGAGTAGAAGATCATATGCAAGTACGAGTGCGATATTTTCAACACAAAGGCCCATTTTGTGTGACTTGCAAATGATGGAGATAGAGTTAAAGACTCCAGGGACCCATGTGATGATGGCGAATATACGAGTAGAACCAACTTTAATCGATAAAGTTAAAGCTGCTCAAGCTACAAACCTGGAGCTGATGCGTATAAGGAAGAAAGTACAAGAAGGTGCTATACCGGAAGCAAGAATCGATGAAAAAGGAATACTTCGAGTCAACTCCAGACTTTGTGTTCCTAACAACCCTGATTTAAAGTATGAAATCATGATGGAGGCACACAACACACCGTTTGCAATCCATCCTGGGAGTACCAAAATGTATCATGATCTTCGTCATACATTTTGGTGGAGCAATATGAAGCGAGAGATAGCGTTGTTTATCTCAAGGTGTCTAACTTGTCAACGAGTCAAAGCGGAGCATCAAGTACCAAAAGGTCCATTGCAACCACTTGAAATTCCAGAATGGAAGTGGGAGCACATTACCATGGATTTCGTTACCGGTCTTCCTAAGGTTTCTCAAAGTATAGATGCGATTTGGGTCATTATTGATAGATTGACCAAGTCTGCTCATTTCTTACCGATACGAGAAACTTATACACTTGAACGTCTTGCTCGTATGTACATAAACGAGATTGTAAGACTGCATGGTATGCCAGTATCCATAGTTTCTGATCGAGACCCAAGATTCACTTCACGATTTTGGGTTAGTTTACAAAAAGCTATGGGCACGGATTTACGATTTAGTTCGGCATATCATCCTCAGACGGACGGACAATCAGAGAGGACTATTCAAACTCTAGAAGATTTATTAAGACTCTGTGTCCTTGACTTCAAGGGAAGTTGGGACAAGTTCTTACCATTGGTGGAGTTTTCCTACAACAACAGTTATCAAGCAAGTATTGACATGGCTCCATTCGAAGCATTGTATGGAAGAAAATGTCGGTCTGCAGTATGCTGGGATGAGGTGGGTGAAGCAACGTTGTTGGGGACCGGAGTTGGTACGTATATGACTACAGAAAAGATTCAAGCGATCCGACAACATATAAAAAACCTCACAGATCGATAAAGAGTTATGCTGATCTTCATCGAAAGGACGTGGAATTTGATATAGGAGATCATTGTTCTTATGGTGTTGCTCCATGGAAAGGAGTTTCGAGATTTGGAAAGAGAAGAAGAA